>APFE031487288.1:57302-132705 GCA_000404065.3 Pinus taeda
GTTGTAACTTGCTTTGTGATTGCAAGTACTGTAAGGGCTGATGGTCGGTATCTATAACAGTTTCTTTGCCCATCAAATAGTGTTTCCACTTTTTGACGCTTTGTACCAATGCATACAACTCCTTATCATAGGTAGGATAATTTACAACAGCACCATTAAAAGTTTCAGAATGAAAAGAAATAGCCTTACCATGTTGTAGAAGAACTGCACCCATGGCATAATCACTAGCATCGGTTTGTATCTCAAATGGTTGTCTCAAATCCGGTAATGCAAGGACCGAAGTTGAACTAATATTCTCTTTCAAAGATTTGAAAGCTTTTTGTTTCTTTCCTCCCCATTGGAAAGCACGCTTCATACTTGTTACTGCATGCATAGGAGCTGCTATAGAAGAGAAGTTAGAGATGAACTTCCTCCAATATTGAGCTGCACCCAAAAACTTCTTACCTCTGTAATGGATTTTGGAGTAGGCCACTTCACAATAGCCTCAATCTTAGTAGGATCAATTCTCAAAGCACCTCCTCCTACTATGTGTCCCAAATAAACCAAAGAAGTCTTTCCAAATTCACACTTTGACATTTTAAGAAATAACTGATTCTTCTTCAAAACATAAAGTACTTTCCTAACATGCATGACATGATCTTCTCTAGAATTGCTAAAAATCAAGATGTCATCTAATTAGACAATAACGAAATCATCAAGAAAAGGATGCAAGACATCATCCATTACCCGCATGAAAGTTGCAAGTGCATTGCACAAACCAAACGACATCACAAGCCATTCAAAGAGTCCTTGTTTGGTTTTAAACGTTGTCTTCCAAATGTCACTTTCTTCAATTCTTACTTGATGATATCCACCGCGCAAGTCTAACTTAGTGAAATATCGAGCATCTTTCAGCTTGTCTAACAAATCATCTATCCTTGGGAGTGGGTAACGATTCTTTACCGTTATCTTGTTCAAGGCCTTGAAATCAACACACATACGCCAAGTGCCATCTTTGTTTGGAATCAGTACAATCGGTGACCCACATGGCGAAGTACTTGGCCTTATGAAACCCTTGTCCAACAAGTTCTTGATTTGCTTCTTTATTTCAGCATTCTCCATAATAGACATGCGGTACATGCCTATGTTTGGAAGAGGACAATCTGGATGCAAATGGATTTCATGCTGAATCTCCCTCTTAGGAGGCAAACTTGTTAGCTCTTGAAATATCTCATGATATACATCAACTACATCATACAGATCTAATTTAAGTTTTGGATCACAATTGTCAAATGACTCATGATTCACATCAACCTTGGGCTTAATCATAAGAAGAACAAAATTCTTACTTGAATTGACCAGCCTTTTTACGTGTCCTGCATTCACCATCGCTATATTTGTCTTCTTGCGATGAGCTCTAACAATGAACTCCTTTCCATATTTGAAAAGATGATATTTTTTTTCATGGCGATGAAAGATAGCTTTCCTGTCAAACAAGTAAGGACTTCCCAAAACAATTCCTGCTATATTAAAAGGTACCACATCAAGTTCAACTGTGTCAATAAAATGTGCAGTAATTGCAAAGTGCAATGTGCACTTTCTTGTAACTTGTAAATTTGCATCCTTGCAAATCCATCCAAGTGGATATGGCTTCGAATGTGGAACGGTCTCAAGTTTAAGCTGCTTGACCAAGTCTTCTGATATAAGGTTTTCTTGTGACCCACTATCAAAAAGTGTGTCAATATTAGTATGTTTTGAAATCACCCTCACATGAAATAGTTCAATTATTTCTTCCTCATTAGGAGCTTGTACATGACAATTTGAGGTACTAGTGCTGGCTTGAATTTCCATTTCTTTTCCTTTCAAGTTTTTCAAACCCATGGATGTAATTTTGGTTTCATCACCTGAATCATCCCCTAAATCTTGTGGAGTAGATGTAGTAGCAGCAGTTTTCTGTTTCCCTTTGGATTTGTTAAATTGAGGTCTTTTTTTAGGATGTAATTTCCAACAGTTTTTCTCCTCGTGGCCTGGTTTAGAATAGTGTTTACAGATCACTTTCTCACTCTCCTGTTTGACAGATGCATTCTTTTTGCCCTTTCCCTTGGATTTTTTCTCTTTGTTTTTCCCCTTGGTGGGCTTGTTTCTACCCTCTTCAAATGTGTTTTTCCCCTTGCCTCTAAATGGGTAGCTTGGACACAAACCTCATCCAAGCTAGTAGGGTTAAACATCAAGATGGTGTGTCTAAGGTAACTATGCAAGCCACCAATATACTTCAACAAGGTTTCCTTGGTCTGTAAATCTACCCCTAACAAAAGAGCTCTTCTCCTGAATTCTTGGGTGTAGTCTTGGACACTCTAACCCTTAAGTTGTCTGAAATTTTGCCAGTTCATAATGGCTTTCCGCATGTGAGCAAGAGGATAAAATTGTTTTTTAATGGCTAACAGAAAACCAGTCCATGTTAAGGCAACCTTACCAAATTTCTTGATCTCCTCTTTGGTCTTGGCCTCCCACTAGACCAATGCTGCTCCATCCATTCTCAAAGAAGCCAACTAAATCTTTATGGCATCATCATGCATATTCTGGATCCTCAAGTAAACTTCCAACTGCCTAATCCAGTTGCCAAGCTTTTCTGCATTCACTTCACCATTAAACATAGGTAATTCAAATTTTACATCAAGCTTCAAAAAAGGAATTTTTCCAGAGGATCTATTTTTATGCACAGAAGAAGAAGACGAGGATGAAGAGGAAGGAGGTGACGATGGGGGTGGTGGATCACCATTACCTCTATGTCCTTTCTTGGAATGTTCATCATCCTTCTTACCTCCTGAAGAACTCTCTCCTTCCTGGGGATGTTTGGACCCTTCTCCAGCCAATTTCTCATTTCTTTCTTGGTACAATATCCTTACCATTTTAGTGAGGTCCAAGAAAGCCTTTCTGAAGACTCTTTCTTCTTCTCTTGGATCCGTTTCTGCAGGAATTTCTCCTTCATGTTCAGACATTCTTGAAGCTTCTGCTGAGACTCTTGAGGGTGAAATTGAAGGTGGAGGTGATGGCTCTCTGGCCTTCCTTGACTGAGGATTCTCTTGTTCTCTAGTCAACTGTCCTTCCCCTCTTTTAAGTTTCAACCTGGTAAGCATCAATACTTGCAAGATAGTTAGAAGATCTTTGCACAAAAACAATGAAAAGAAAACTACACCAGAGATTTACTGAAAGAGCATTTATCTACTTTGCAATTGTATAAAAAGAGAATTTCGAAGGCTTCCTAGCTCGTTTCAGGCTCTGTCTATAGCTTATTTGACTGCTTTTGATACAAAGAAACAACAACATAGCTCTGATACCAACTTGATCTGAATTTGAAACTACTTGTAAATGGTTTGCAAGGTATTCAATTCCGTAATAAACATGTTTAAAAGATGCCCATGTCTTGTAGTAAAGAAACAAATGAAATTTTCAGCTGTTCATGATCCATTTAAGCATAGCAAAATTACTTCCTTTTACTGTTTAACACATTAAAACGAATTTGTTCTACAAAATAAATCAACCACATATGCAAAAGAAGTTGATGAAGCAGTTCAGCCCTCCTGGGCTACGTCTTCTGGGTCCAAGGCTCCCAAATGGGCCTGTCCTCATTTCAATTAAATGCTCAAAATGAATATACAGCTGAATAGATGTCTCTATAGGTGGAATAGACTATAAAAACGGATTCAGAACACTTGAATCCTTCAGGATTGACTGCTAGTTCACCTCCAATGGATATCTGCAACCCTATACAGTTCTCACAATACTGGGCCCTGGTGGCTCCTAGAACTTCCACGACTCCAAAACCTCTGCAAATGACCTCAGAATCCTGTAAGACCTATGCCAATGGCTTCATAAGGTTGAAAATACTGAAAATCAAAAAACAATTCGTCCAAAACCACCTTTTCTAGCCAAAGTTATGGCACATTAAAGTTTTCCTCCAGTTATGCCTAGAAACGCTCCAGCTAACTTTAGTTGGAGTCTAGTTAACTCCGCCAATTATGGCGGGTCCGCCAAATTAGCCGCTACGCCAAAAGTTCCGCCAACTGAACTGTCGGTTAACGGCCCGTTAAACCTGCATGTGACTGGAAAAAACGCTTGCCTCGGATTCTGTGCTGGGCGGTTAATGGTTTAGCCCACAGATTTTGGGCTGTGGTCATATGGATGTGGGGCTGGCCCCTTTCATTTCCCTCCCGCAAAAATTTTCAAAACTTAAATAACATTTGGTTTGTTTTGCTTTCAACTTTGTTGTTGTGGCCCAACGGTAAGGCATTGAACTTGTATGCGGGAGGTTGTGGGTTCAAGCCACCATTCGACCAACAAAATTTTTGAAATGCGCTGGTGACGTCACCTTGGGCCATGTGGCGGCTTTTGAGCTTGCCACGTGGCAACTTCTGATTGGTCTACCCAAAAGGAATATTCCATGGAATAATCCAAAGAATATTCTATGGAATATTCTTTTTTTATTTTATTTTTTGAAAATTCAAAAATTAAGGGTTATTGGGCGATTTTGTGTTTGTCATAACTTTCTCATACGACAACCGTTTTTCGAACTGTTTGCAACGCCGGAATCAGGAGAACGAGCTCTATCTGGTCATTTAGGTTTGGGCCAGTTCTGAGCACTTTCATTTTTAAGCATTTTACGACACTTGGGACATGAGCCCCTGATTAGGAACACAATTAAAGTATATTTTAATTCCACTTAGTCATTTTTGTCCTAAATAATACATTCATTAAGGTCTTTCTTTGGTATTTTTTATTTTTAGAAATTTATGGAATAATTTCATTGTAAAACACAGCTACAACTAAAACTACTCTCATAATTATCATTCATTATCATACATGCAGGCCACCTAGGAAAACTATGAGACACATATTTTGTTTCCCAATGTCCCAAAATGGATTAACTCCTATCTTCTCAACTAGAATTTACCACGAGATTCTCGGTTAATGTGTGGTCAATGCACACATTCTAGTAGAAAAAACGAAAGGAAATTTTGGTATTTTCACTCATATTTGACTCTTTTCAATTCTCTCCATAATATAAGCCTTGAGAAAGGTTAGTTTGATTTTTCTACAGTCCCAAGATAGCCCACAAAGGTTATAAAGGAGGACTTCCATGTTTTTAGTTTTATTTTTACTTATGAAAGCAAGCAAATAATCCTTGCTATGTAAGTTTATATTTAGAAGACATTGAAGAAAAAAAATTTCAGCTTAGACTTCAAGTGTGAATCCTACTTCAATTTTATTATATATAATATGCAGTTCCTTTGATTTCAAACCATTGTTAGTCATTTGGTGAGCTTGTTGAGGCATACAAAGCCCCCACAACTAGAGTTTTTACACTATTTTTTTTGTTTTTTGACTTGTACATCCTGGTATATCTTGTTCATGATGTTTCTTTCATGTTGACACCTTTTAGCTTATAGTTTCCACTATCTTATGAATACTTGTCATTTTAAGCTAATGTGCTCATATTTTATATGTGCGCTTGCTAACATATTTTACTACATATTGTTGTCTATATTTCAATACACATTATTTTCATAGTCCAATATTGAGTGTGATGTTCAGAAGCTATAATTAACATAGGGTCGTTTCTCCTGTGAGGAAAAGCTAGTTGAAAATATAAGGACCAAGAGTTCCATCCACTACCTTTCTTAGTGGAGAAGGTCCAAACTCTTTCACAAATTTTCACTTAGTATTCTAGCAATAAGAACCATGTTTCCTTACTTTCTTAGAATCATTTTTCATTTCTTTCTTTCCTACACAAAATCAATCACTTAGGCATACACCAACTAAGAAGTTGAGTAAAAGACTAATTGAGTGTAATAGCCTTAGTGAAAATTCCATGTAATAAAAGTAAATAAAGGAAAAATAATAAGCATGGGTGATGGGGCACTTCTTCCAAGCTGAAAGTTGGGAAAAATCCTTGTGATGAGGATCACTTGTGATTGTTTATGGCTAAGGAAATTGGAAAAGGAAATGGCTAAATATTTGGAAAGGAAAAATGGCATTTTGGCACATTTATTTATGAAAATAATGGAAATTAGGAGAAAAGGGAGGTGAAAGGTCATAAGTTTCATGTGAGGAGGAAAAATGAAGGAAAATGATGGAAAATGAAGAAAATAAAGGCTTGATTCATAAAAAGGCTTCTGAGGATTAGTTGGTAACCCTTTGTCAGTTCAGTGTTGGAGCTCTCTCATTATTCTCTGTCTATCTCTCATACTCTTGGAGACATAGAGTTTTCTTGGAGTGCTCTTTGAGCATGTATCATACTTCGATTCTTAGAGAAATAAGGCAAAGGAAGAGAAAGAAAGTGCAAGAAGGCATTGGGGTCAACAAATACATCAGATTTTCTTGTAGGTACCGAGTTGCATGTATGTTTCTTTTACTATTTTTCGAATTCATGGCATATGCATGTGGATTTTTGGTTGTGATTTATCATTAGCATTAGGATGGCCTGGATTGATAGTGGATTTCCTAGCCTTGCCATTTCCTAGATAGCCATGGCAATTGTGGGTTTATTTTCATTATTGTGTTTATGGTTGGTTCTCATGTTTCCTTAGCTTGGGTTGAGTTACTATTCCTTGAGCCTTGGTTGGAAAAATGCTATGGAGCCTTTGAACAAATTGGGTTGAGTTACTAGTCTTGGAGCCCTGGCTAGACAAACTCTTTGGATCCTGATAAAAGTTGTGGTTGATTGACTAGTCCTGGAGCCTTGGTTGGACACACACTCTAGTTCCTTTGAAGGCTTGGATAGAGACCAATATCATGATGGTTTTGTGATGTCTGATCGTGAGGTGGAATCACTGTTTGATGGGTTGAGGTGGTTGGCCTCAGGAAGCCTTGGATGGTATTTTAATGATGTGTTCCATGAGATCCCACATTAATGCTTGGAATATGACACATGGGTGAATGAATGAAGCGATATTTGGCTCAACCATTCTATGGTTGGGTGAAACGTGGAAGTCCCATCTTGGGTTTCGATTTTTCATAAATAATGATAGGGTATTTCTCCTGGTATTTATATGAGCGTTTTGATGGATTATATATGGTCTATATGGTTGTTCTTTAGTGAGTATTTCTTCTACTATTATGTTGGTTATGTATGTATTTTATGACAATATCCATGTGTGGATCTCATCATGTTTTTAGTTGTAATTTAGTTAAAGTATCAATCACCTAATGGATGGAATGGAAGTTGATGTGTTCAGGCATCCATGGTTCTTAGCGATTCTCATCTAAGAATGAGACGGTTATGCTCAGAACTGTTAATTACACTTATAGATTACACATTTGCAATATGTTTGACAAAATGTCGGTCATGGCTAGTACGGGTCCAGTCAAGGTCTTAAACAAGTATTTTCTTTAGGATTGTCATTTCCATGTTATTTTATTCATCTGAAGAGATTGTTCAATTCTAGGTAGTGACCTAGGCTCTGGGCCTAAAAAAGTGGCTCAAATCCTGGAGTTGTTGGCATAGCACTAAAAATTTTGGTCTCTAGTCCCTGGCAGGAAATATTGTGAGAGCGACTTTGGGTTCTTGTTTGCACTCGTGCCTATAGAATGGGAGCAACTAAGACTTAAATTGTCTAAAATATCAGTGGGACCCCAAGGCAAGCTATCGAAAGTGTTGGATTGGTTCCTAAGGTTGTTGTAGCTAATGATTAATGTTTTTATGGTGTGTTGTCATCGGTTCCACTTCCTCAATGTGACTTAGGAGGTCGAATCATATTATAATGGCCTCTTGTTTCATGTTTACCCAGATGGCTAGTTGCTTGGGTCGATGTGGGAGGAGGGTGCTGCAGAGTGGTATCATAGCATGGTTCACCCATTGGGTGGATAGGTTATGTGTTGGTCATGCATGTGTGTCTCTCAACCTTGCATTCCATGTGCTTATTTCATTTTCATGATGTTGTTCATGGTTGTGGTGATGTTGTCATGTTGGAACTTAACATTGCTATGGTGGAATGAAACATCGTGAGTGTATGACTAATTACATGTCGATTTATGTCACTTACATGTATCGTTGTAGTATGCTTGGTTACATTCTTACATGTTTGGTTACATTCTTGAAGGATTGGTTGCATGTATCATTCTTGCAGGTTTGATTTCAAGTATTTTTCATTTATGCTTGATCATATGTGTTTATGCATATGTGTGGATGGTTATGCATCACTAATGCATGCTCATGTTTGCATGTGGTCAAGTGTATAGTGATGTAAAAATGGTGGTTTTCATGTATGTGGTCATGGTGTGTGCTTTTGTTGAGGTCATGCATTGATGACTGGATCCTAGCTAAAATGGTGGTTGCATGGTCATATGCTTATGTTTTATGTTTCTATATTTTGTCATGATTATGTTATATATGTATCATGTTGATTTGTTGATATTGAAGACAAGGTATCCTCCTCGAGCTATACTAAGGTATGTTGGTTTATTGTGATTTGGTTTAGTTGACATGATATATCTTGTAGGAAGAAATATCAAATGGCTAGCAAGATGGTTGAATACAAAGACTCTCCCTATGAATCAGAAGAGAAGTATGGTGTTGGGAACTCTTCCAACTTGGCATTGACACTAAGAATCTTAAAGGAAGAAATAAGGAGTTGCAAGGAAGATAATGGTAGAATCATACATGCATAGGAAACATTAGCAGAGGTAAATGCAGTCATACTTCAAAGCTTGTCAGACTGGCAGCGACAAGGACAACTTTGGATCAACCATGAGAAGGAGGATAGAACTAATGTGGCATATGGTAGTATATCACATGGTGATCATAGAGCAGATAGATATGACACAATTAGGGATGGCAGATTGTTGGACACTTTGGATAAGAGAAGGGATAGACATAGGTATGATTCTAGTTCTGATTCAGATAAGCTTTATGATCGTCATTGGTATCATCCTTACAAGAGGAGTGATTAGGGGTTTCTAGATGATTTTAAGAAAGAAAAGCCACATACATTTGATGGAGAGGTAAAGAAACCACAATATGAATAGGCTATGTTGCTAGGCATGAAGAAGTTCTCCAGATTGCATGACTATTCAGTGAATATGAAATCTAGAGTGGATACATTCAGTCTCAAAGGAAAATCATACATTTGGTGGGAAGACGCAAAGAATGTCAGATGTATAAATGTGGAATATTTGACTTGAAGTGAGTTTGAGCAGATATTCAAGAAGAAGTATTTGTTAGAAAGATACTTTGATGACAGGGATAAATAATTCTATGAGCTAAATATGGGATCCATGATAGATGATGAGTACACTAACGGATTCTTGGAGTTTTTGAGGTATGTGCCTTAGCTCAAGGAGAAGGATAATATTCAGAGATTTGTTAGTGGGTTATTGGTTGCATTCAAATAGAGGATTGATTTTGATGAGCCTAGATCATTGGAGGAGGCTATCCAAAAGCTAAAGCATTATTATGAACAATCGAAGCATATAATTGAGACTAACCCAAACTAGAGAGATAATGCAAAGAAAAAAGGAAAATGGGGCAAGAAGCAAGTATGACCATAGGACATGGGTAACAAGGAGAAGGTTGCACCACCTAAGAGGTTCAATGCATTATATAGAGGACATGGACACAAATCTCAAGATCAGAATAACGACATCGTGTGGTGTTGGACTTGTGGAGGAGATCATCACAGGAAGGATTGTCCAAAGTACCAAAGTGGTAGGCCTAAGATATACAGTGTACAGGAAGCACATAATGTTGGATATGTTGGTCACAGTATTCCACATATCTATGCAACATTGGATAAAAAATAGGAAGAACATCAAGCATCTATCGTTAAGATGGATGGAAATCTTTGTGATCAACTTATTTCTATTTTGATTGACCCTGGATCTAATTATAGCTATGTTGGTCATGACTTGGTGGATAAGTGTGGTTTGGCGAAGGAATTGCATGCATAGTCTTGGTTAGTCCAATTGGCTACAAGTACAAAGAAATTAGTTCATCATTGATTAAGAGATTGTGCATTTGACTTAAAAGGTATGTCTACTGCAACACATATGAATGTACTATGGTTGGGTCCATTCAGCATGTTGTTGGGAATGGATTGGTTGTATCTTCATAGAAACAAGGTAGATTGTTATGACAAATATATTGAGTTTTTTGATGACAATGGAGAGCCAAGAGTCTTATAGGCTAAGACAAAATCTACATCAGTTGGGATGGTGACAGCTATGCAAGAAAAGCATAGCCATAGGAAAGGGTGTAAGCTATTCTCAATGGACATTTCTAGTGATAAGGGTAAGGAAGTTAAGGATATGGATGTGTTGAGAAAGTACCCAGTTCTACATCAATTCAAGGATTTGTTTCCTGATGACATTATAGAGTTTCCACCTCACAGGGCAGTAGAATTTTCTATTGAGTTAGTATCAGGGGCATCTCTAGCATCAAAAGAACCTTACAGGATGAGCACACCTGAGTTAGTTGAGTTAAAGTTGAAGTTGAAGGAAATGTTGGACAAAGGATACATTCGGCCAAGTGTGTCACAATCAGGTGCACGAGTATTATTTGTGAAGAAGAAAAATGGTACTCTAGATTATGCATTGATTACAAGCAGTTGAGCAAAGTGATTATCAAGAATAGGTACCCTTTATCGAGGATTGATGATTTATTCAATCAGTTGAAGGGAGAAATAGTGTTCTCGAAGATTAATCTGAGATAAAAATACCATCAGGTACACATCAAAGAGGAGGACATTTACAAGAGTGCATTATGGACTAGGTATGGGAATTATGAGTTCATTGTTGTTCCATTTGGCTTAACTAATGCTCCAACTACATATATGTGTTTGATGAATAGTGTGTTGTGTCCATATTTGGATAAGTTTTTTGTTGTGTTCATTGATGATATTATGGTATATTCTAAAAATTAGGAAGAGCATGTTGAGCATTTAGTAGAAGTGTTGAGGTTGTTGAGAGATCATCATTTATATGCTAAGCTCAACAAGTGTAGTTTCTTTCAGATTGAGGTACACTACTTGGGACACGTTATCTCCATAGAGGGCATTACAGTTGATACAGAAAAGATAAGGGCCATCATGGAGTGGCTAGCTCCTAAGAATGTGGATGAGGTGAGATCTTTCATGGGTTTGGCATGTTATTATAGTGGGTTCATCAAGAAATTCTCATAGATTTCTTATCCTATCACATCATTGCAAAGGAAAGGTAAGAAGTTCGAATGGACTTAGGAGTGTGAGGCTAGATTTGAACAGCTTAAGCAATTGTTGGTGCATGCACCGGTACTACAGATTCCATATCTGGACAAAGTGTTTGTGGTATGCACATATGCTTCTAAGAAAGGGCTTGGTGGAGTCCTTACACAGGATGGACAAGTGGTATTCTATGAGTCGCATAAACTAAATGAGCACGAGTATAACTACTCGATGCATGATATTGAGTTAGCACCAGTCATACATGCATTGAATATGTGGAGACACATCTTCTTGGTAGGATATTTGTACTTATGAGTGATCACCTTGGATTGAGGTATTTGTTTGATCAGCTGAATTTGAACGCCAGGCGAGCTAGATGGTTGGCCATAATCAGCAAGTTTGATTTTGAGATTAGGTACATCAAAGTTAAAGAGAACAAGGTGGTAGATTCTTTAAGCAGACAGGTACATGTAATTCCCTTAACAGTTATGAGCTCCTATGGGATGAACTTATAGGATAGGATCTTGTAGGCAGGTTAGCAGGATGTAAGGTATTTAGAAATTGTGCACAAGTTGCAGCAAGATGTTGGTATAGGTACAGGTGAAAGTACAGGTACAAGTAGTGGTACAGGTACCGATGGAAGTATAGGTACATGTACCAGTACAAGTACAAGTGCAGGTACATAGGATATGTAATATCATCTTACAACGGATGGATTGATTAGGTTCTGGGACAAGATATGTGTGTCAGATAATAGTGAACTCAAGAAGGTGATCTTGAGGGAGTTTCATGCGAAACCATATTCAGGTCACCCAAGTTATCATAAGACATTAACTATAGTGAAAAGATTCTACTATTGGCTGAATTTGAAGAGGTATGTAGCATAATTTGTGGCTAGATGTTTTGATTTTCATTGAGTGAAAGCAGAATTTAAACATCCAGGTGGGCTGGTACAGCTGATCATGATTCCAGAGTGGAAATGGGAGGTCATTTCCATTGAATTCATCACAGGATTTCCAAAGACAGTGAGACAACATGATTCCATTATTATAAATGTCGACAAACTGACAAAGGTTGCACACTTCATTCTGGTTAATTCTACATTCTCATCTGGCAACGTAGCACAGGTATTCATAGGATATGTGGTCAGATTGCATGGTGATCCAAGTAATATATTATCAGACAGGGATGTGAAGTTCACTTCCATGTTTTGGAAGGAGTTTTTTGCAGGTTTCAGCACATATTTGGCCTCAGTATAGTTCATCATCTGTAGATACATGGACAGACATAGAGGGTCAACAGGATATTAGAGAACATGTTGAGGATGTATGTGATGCATTCAAGAATGGAAGTGGGAAGAGTATCCCCCTTTGGTAGAGTTTGCATACAACAACAATTATCAAGATTCATTGAGGATGATTCCTTTTGAGGAATTATATGGGCAGAGTTGTAACACTCCTATCAGTTGGAGTGACCTTGTTAGCAGGTTGTTGATTTGACCAGAGATGCTAGAAGACATGGAACAAGAAATGCAAGTGATTAAGAAGAACCTAAAGACAACATAGGATAGGTAGAAGAGTTATGCAGATAGTAGCAAGTTGTTCAAGGAGTTCTAGGTTGGGGAATAGGTGTACTTTTGAATCAAACTAAAGAAGAGCTCCTTATAGATTGGATCTTGTGCCAAGATGGGACCACGATTTTGTGGACCCTTCAGAATTATTGAGAGGATTGGGCTAGTATCATATCAACTTGTACTGCCTACGACAATGAATGTCCATGATGTTTTCCATGTGTCTTTTCTTAATAAGTATTGAGGATGTTGATCATGTGATTGACTAGTCTCTATTGGAGGTGGAACCAAATGGGTAATTCCAATTGAAGCCTCAGTGTATATTGCAGAAAAAGGTGCTCATGCTATGGAATCAAGCAATTGAGCAAGTTAAGGTGCAATGGAAGAACTTTGGGCCCAATGAATCTACATGGAAGATAGAGGATTAGATGTGGGCTATGTATCCTTCCTTGTTTTCCATTTGAGACAAAGAAACTTCAATATGGTGGTTTCGTATATGCTTTATGGTGGTTTGGTATATTCTATATGATGTTTTGATATATGCTTAGATATGGTGTTTAGTGTATGTTTTGATATATGCTTTTGTATATATTTTGGTATATATTTTTGGTAATGTTTCTATATGTACACATGTATATGGATGTAAATACCACCATGAGCTATGTTATAAAGCTCCACTATGCGGTATGGGTGTTATGTCATTATGATTATGTTTTCGTGCTACTATGCTATCATGTGGTTATGTCATAATGATGTTATGATGTCATGTGTGTTGGTACTCACTAGGATGATCATTGTAAATGTTGTAATGAGTTGTATTATAAAGCTCCACTATGTGGTATGTTACCATGTTGTGATGATGTTTTGTTTTGAGTAGATATTTCACTGTAAATACTAAATTGACTTGTGTTATAAAGCTCCATGAGAATTATGTCTGCTTTCAACATTTTGCTAAGGTATATGTGTGATTGACCACTGTGGATGGTGTCCCCCAAGGGGGAGGGTTCTGGAATAACCTTGGTGAAAATTCCATGTAATAAAAGTAAATAAATGTAAAATAATAACCGCGGATGATGGGACATTTATTCCAAGCTGAATACTACGAAAAATCCTAGTGATGGGGTTCACTTGTGATTATTTATGGTTAAGGAAACTGGAAAAGGCAATGGTTAAGGCTTTGGAAAGGAAAAACGGAATTTTTGGCACATTATGGGACACTTATTCCAAGCTGAATGCTAGGAAAAATACTAGTGATGGGGATCACTTATGATTGTTTATGGCTAAGGAAATTGGATAAGGCAATGGTTAAGGCTTTGGAAAGGAAAAATGGCATTTTTGGCACATTTATTTATGAAAATAATGGAAATTAGGAGAAAAGGGAGGTGAAAGATCACAGGTTGCATGTGAGGAGGAAAATGAAGGAAAATAATGAAAAATGAAGAAAATAGAGGCCTCATTCATAAAAAGGCTTCTGAGGATTAGTTGGTAACCTTTTGTTAGTTGCGTTTTGGAGCTCTCTCATTATTCTCTCTCTCTCTCTCTCATACTCTTGGAGACTTAGATTTTCCTTGGAGCACTCTTGGAGGGTGTGGCATACTTTGATTCTTGGAGAAAGAAGGAAAATGAAGAGGAAGAAAGTGCAAGAAGGCATCGAGATCAACAGCTACATGATGTTTGATGTAGTTAGCAAGTTGCATGTATGTTTCGTTCACTAGTTTTAGTATGCATGGCATATGCATGTGGATTTTTGGTTGTGATATGTCATTGGCATGAAGAATGGCTCAAGTTAACATTGGATTTCCTATCCTTTCCATTTCATGGATAGCCATGGTGATAGTGGGTTTATTTTCATTGTTGTTTTTTTGGTTGGTTCTCATGTTTCCTTAGCTTGGTTTGACTTACTAGTCTTACAGCCTTGGTTGGAAAAACACTTTGGAGCCCTAGAACAACTTTAGTTGAGTTACTAGTCCTAGAACCTTTTTTGGAAAAACACTCTAGAGCTCCTGGTGGGTTGAGTTACTAGTCCTGAAGCCTTTTTTGGACAAATGTTGAGGAGCCTAGTAAAAGTTGTGGGTTGAGTTACTAGTTCTGGAGCCTTGGTTGGACAAACTCTGGAGACCTAGAAGGCTTGGATAGCTACCGATCTAATGATGGTTTCATGGTGTCTGACCATGAGGTGTAACCACTATTTGATGGGTTGATGTGGATGGCCTCTTGTGCATGGGATCCCCCACAACATGTTTTGGGGCTAAAAGCCCAAGTTTTGGTCAATTGTATTGTAAGACTCCACGAATTGCGGGCGCAGAGTGTGAGGTATAGGATGAGTCAATGGCTGTTGACCCTAAAATATTGTAAATTAATGTAAATTTGTGTCGTTCTACCCATGGTCCGCGGACCATGATATTGTATAAATAGAGCGAGGTTCGAAGTGTGAAGGGAGGAGAATATAGATAGAATAGAAAAGGCATGGTTTAAGGTGAAGAGTGAGATTTGAAGTATACTGGGTCATAGTAGTAGGAAGAGGCTCTGCAGCTGAGTGTGCAGAGGCTTAGTAGAGTCCACAACTAAGTGCACAGACCCATGCAACTGAGTTCACAAGGTGGAGTCGGGTCTGTACTTGGGATTGAAAATTAATAAAGAGAATTTTACTCTGTGAATCTATTCTTGAATCTATCTCTTGATGTCATGCATTACTTTTACTCTGTTTAATTACCACGTGCACTAGATAAATACTTGTATGAATGATTTTATATGAAAATAATCTAATTAATTAGCTAATAGAGCCTAATTAAGGAGTACTTGGGTAGATAACGTGGTCCGCACTATGGTTAGAACTGCGTGAAGACATTATCACAGGGTGTGAGGTGTCCGCCGGGGCGCGTAGCACAGGAAGTGTGAAGGTTGGACCATGTACCAATCACCTCAGACATCCACAGGGTGCAAAAACCTGGTTCTAGCACCCTCCCATACTACTTCGGGTGAGACCTCAGTCCGCGCTCCGTGGACTATTGCCAAAAGGGCCTGTAATACCATGATTTGCTTAGCTAAATCACTTCTAAACCTGGGTCAGGCACCAGTAAGCCAACAAATGGTTCCATTTCCAGGATCGGGGTCTGCATAAGGGATGTCTAATGTCATGCCACTAGAACCCAACAAAGAAGGAAATTGAAGAGTGGTTAGACAATAATATTAACGAGTTCATGACACAAGAAAACATAACTCCACAAGTATCTAAGGAAAATTGGTTGGAGTGCTACGTGTATATGGAAATCCACTAGAATTTCTTTGCATCCTTTCCTTTTGAGTTGTATGAGTGGATCACAAAGTTAGCCAATAGCTAGGGAAGCTGTAGGCTTGACAAACTGATAGTGTGGACTCTGGAATTAGTGCACATACTAGAAGCATTAGAAGATAAGGTTGCATGGATTGTGGACGATTGGCTCAATCGGATAATAGGGGGATTTATCACTGAATTTACTGTAGACACGATCATGAGCTACAGCGAGGAAGAATGACACTTTCTCAAAGTATAGTGAGGTAAGTATATTAAATCTTTGAATACTTGGATTAAGATGTTATTGTGTGAAAAAAGGGTCATGTGAATACATTAATGTTTGGGACAACGCGGAGCAGAAAAATATACAAAAGTAGCGAAGAATTAGAAAATTGTCCCTTAATTTCACCCTGGCAAGAGAGCGAGGAAGAGCTCATGAAGGTCTCTCCAAGAAGTGTGGTCAGTTTGATAAGGCAATGCATTCTGCGGTTACCCCTTCCACCCACACTACCACTCGCTTCACCTCACTCACCTCTATCTCCACCCATTCCACCTTCGCCACCTCTGCAGTTCAGTATGGTGAGCGCAATCAAGCTACCAATACTCAGAGGAGTAGGGAATGAAGATCCAGACCAATTCTGGTTCATGGTAAGAGCAGTATGGGAAGCACAAGGTGTCAGGAGTGACAATATTAAGAATGTTAAATTGGTGAGTGTGCTACAGGATCATGCATTAACATGGTATATCAAGCACTCCAATGACCACGCAAACGCATGGATAGTAGAGATCCAGAACACACTGAATAGGGAATTTAGTAGGCTAAAGTCAGAAATACAATCAATCATCAGGTTTAACGAGATCGCGATGCTCCCGGGTGAGACCCCCCGAGATTTGGATCAACAGCTGAAGAGTACGATCTGTGAAGCCAATATGACGTTGAGAGATGGACAACATCACGCATGGTTTGTGGCATCTCTGACACCACACTTGAGGATGACACTCTCACAGAAAAAACTTTCTACCTAGGCCGAAGCATTGGAAATGGCAATGAGATTACATGAGACCCCGATACAAGACCCTGGTTTGGGAGTTCAACAAATCCATGCGTGACTACAGAATCAGTGTCTAGAAATGCAAAGTTTAAAATATGATAGGGCACCATGGCTAGAGGCACACGACGAAGTATGGTGCATAAAATGCAAGGGCCAGGGCCATGACAAGGATCTCTGTCCAGTGTTCGCAAACTACTTGGCACGAGGAGGGCCAATGCCGTGGAGACTGGAGGCACAGGAAGGGCTAAGTGCAGCACCCACTTTATCATGTGTGATCTGTCAGATAGGAGGAAAACATGCGACAGGTAATTGCCACTTGTTGTGGAAGTATACACAGACACCCCAACAATTGTTTTGTAATTTTTGCAGGTCGGTAGGCCACGATGAGCACACTTACTGCAGTTACGAGCTGATGATTGATTGAACCCATACCTATAGGATGTAGACAGAAATGCGAGCCCTCAACCTAGATATAGGGATGGCATGCGATGGATTTCAGGGGCGAGGTCAAGTACATGGTGGAATGGGGCCATGAAGGGGCCACGAACAATTAATTTGTTACAATTGCGGAGGACCAGGGCACTATGCCCGTGATTGTACCAACCTAATAAGGATATTCTGCACGTATTGTGCTCATTTTGATCATGAAACAATAGATTGTCCTATGTTGATCACAAGGATGCGTGAAAAGGGGGTATTCCAGCCTCCCCCAACTCAGAATATACAAATGATGAGGTCTGAGCCGCGCAAAGAGGACCCAAATGTAAACATGATGCTTAGAAGTGGTACAGCCACGGGAGAGGATACAGGGAAGCAGCCAGAGGAAAATACGTGGGTTCACAAGGCTCCTACAAAGGAACCCAAGTTTGACTTAGAACATGAAAAGGAGACATTTATGGAAGCTAAGAAGAGCTTCGTGGAGACCTCCACTTCAGGTACTAAGGATCAACCAGAGCCAGGAATGGATCCTTCATTACTCACTACCTTTCTGGAAACATGCATGAAATTGCTGCACAACAACAAGGTAGTTAAAGGTCTACAGGAACTAATCACCAGGTGCACAAGGTTAGGAGAACCATGCATAGTTTAGAAATTGGGGAAGCATGCATTGCGCACTGGAAGGGAAATGAGGTTGACTACATATATTGGTGAGTATGAAATGGATCAAGTAATTCTAGATCTGGGTTCGGATGAAAACGTATTACCAAAGCAGACATGGAAACACATGGGAAAGCCCATGTTACAATGGTCCCCAATTCAATTAAGAATGGTGAACCAACAAAAGATTTTTCCCATGGGAAGGTTGCAATGGGTAATAGTCGATATTGAAGGCACGAGCACACAGACGGATTTTGAAGTAATAGATATTGTCGATGATAGCAATCCCTATCCCACATTATTAGGAATAGACGAGGCCACCGATATGAATGGATTCATCAACCTGAAGAAGTGCAAAATGATCTTTGAGAAAAAGGCACTATGCGTAGTAGTCCCAGTAGACCCAGTTGAAGGAGCTCACTACACTGAACTAGTGTGCGACGATGATCTCAATTTCATTTACAAGATAACTACACGAGACCAGGATTGGTAAATCCAACTATAGATGGGAGGATTTCATGGGATCATGAAAGCTCCTACACTTCAAATTCAGACGAAGAGATAGAGTGATGAAAGAATCGGTTGCATGATCTAACGATGCTGAATTGGAACATGATGGTTAGATCACTACGTTGCATGACAATGGAGGCAAGAGAACTACTGACATATGATGGATTAACAAAGGTGGATGAATTCTTCAGCAAGTTTGAAAGATTAAGACCGAAACAACAATGGTTTAATGCGTTGAAATGGGCACTACGTGCAACACCCACACGATGGTGGGGTACACATCAAGGAAATTTTGAGGACTGGTGTGGATGTAGAAGGATGATGCGCTTATGGTTTGGAGGCCCCCAGCTTCAAACAAGAGTTGATCAACAGGGATAGAGAAACTTGCACACCCACCTATCTCGATGGGCACAGACATGTGCATACCCCAAACTCAAAATAGAAAATCAAAACTGTATGCAGCATCAGGAAAGGGGACGCTCACCACAAACGTTCCATGTGGAAGCATTCCATAAGGTGTGCAAAGTCCTTAATAGGGTTCACCATGTGAGAAGAACTAATTGGGACCTACACGTGTCAGCAGTTCAATGGGTCTATAAGGCCATGTGCAAAAACTGGTGTATGAAGGTGATTCCAGAGCTGAGGAGTAGAGTCAAGGCCATAGGTTTGGAGGAAGGGGATCCTCACACAATAGCTCCCACAATTGGGACAGTACGCAAGAACCAAGATGAAGAAAGTATGCAGCTTCGCAAGGGAAAACATATGCAGATTCAGGGAGCCATTCAGTGAGGGAACCTTAAGCCTCACGAACTCGAAGAAGATCGAGTACGACTGAGGAAGAAGAGCAAGTTAATGGATGCGAAGATCAAAAAACTGGAAAACAAAATCACACAAGAAAATCTTGTCGATAAACTAAGAATGACAAGACAACATATAGACAACTATACTACTACATTAGAAGATTGTCACCGAGAAATTGTGACTCTGCTACCATGTCTACAACTGCACTTTACCATACAAAGTAACCAGGAGAGCACACTGCATAAGGAAGAATGCGCGACACTGACTGTCGTGGGGGTAATTGAGGAGTGCCCATGGACTGGACTAGAAGGTGAATTGAAGTCTTGCATAGGTGGTGCGACCACCTGACTAGCCGTAGGGAGCCCAGTATCAGTGCTCCAAGCAGTTGAAAGAGAGCACAAAACTATAAAAGAGTCTGTGAAGGAATTGCACAATAAGGAGGTTGCGCGCAGGATCAACAGGTCACAAGGATCGCACCCATGCAGAGGGGTTTGCGCTACTACATGGGTAGGCTGGGAAGTGACTATTGGTGTCAGTGTTCATGACAAGATGACCAATTTAAGACAAGGAGGAGTGCGTGATGGGTAATTAAGACATGAATTAAGAGCTAGATTTGGGATGATCTACTGCCAAGAAGGCATTAATGACTTAGAAGTGGGGGGAATGGTCGAATTCAAATTCAAAAGATGCTATAAAACCCCTAGGGCTAACCACGAGCTAACACTTGATTGTTTGAGATTTGAGTAGTAACAGAGTATTGAGTGTTGAGCACTCCTATGACCTTTGAGTACGTGACAAAGCATATCCCGTGTAAACACAATGACTGCTACCAGACCAGGAGTGCGATTCGTCGAAGATACTGGTGGTGAGCCTGCGGAGCCTCACATGGTTCATGACGAGCCCAGAGATGTGGAGGTTGTGCTAGAAGTTCCAAAATCACCACGGACATCATGGTCGAAGAAAGATAACTAGACTATAGGACTAGTCCACATATCACCAAGAAACCAATGATTCGACAAATTGTTAATGGGAGAAAAAACAAATCCGTTACAATTGAATCAGAGCACGAGGAGGAAGACTTACAAGCTCTAATTGATCAAATAGAGGTGGAAGAGGATGAGGAGGAGGATGTCCCACCAATGCCTTCTACAACATGGTTACCCACATATGTCCCTCCATGGAAAGGGAAATTTAGGGTGACCAAAGATCTGGAGGCCATGAAGAGTGCACTCCAGACCCTACTCCTCCCCAACGACATTACTTTTGAAGGAACGCCCCTCAGCCGGGTGCCTACCCTGAAGTTAAAATATTGGGACCTCATAGACAATGAGAATTTCCTGCACCTGATGATGGAGAGCTTGATGAAATAGAAGTTGGAGGGGCTAGTAATCATGTTAGAGCCATGAAAATGGCTGCGAGGTGTGGAGAAGGCCGAGTTACTTCATCTATGATGGATTCCCAACTTTCACCGCGCACCTGTTACCATTTTCGTCATCAGGGAGCTACTGTGCCTGGTGCATGATGGGTATCCATGGCTGGAAGAGCCTATTCCCATCAGGGCGGAACTTATTCACAGGATTTGTTGGCTTCCTTGTAAGGGAAGGGACCTTATGGAAATAGCTGGCAAAACCAGCAATTTGGCTCTTGCGGAAGCCATGAAAATGAAATACAAGCTAGAAAAGAACAAGCATGGCTATGCAATTGAGAGTATCAAGGACAAAGGTGTGTGCATAGCCACCCAACTCCATGCCAAAAAATTAATGCAGAAGTGTCGTGTTAATGAAGTACCAGTGCCTATGGTTGTGCTAGCCGAGCAGTGCGCGGAGGGGTTCCAATTCAACTGGGTTGAGTTCCTATGTAAGGAGTTTTTGATAAACTACAAGGAGGCCCAAAAGCAGGGTAATACCTTCCGCTATGCGTGGTTGCTCTTATCCATTGTACTGGTAGCAGGTGAACTACTGGTAGATAGCCAGTTCCTGCCTATGAACCAAGACCTTCCTGAGACCACGAGGTATGCTTCACTTTGGGCCACGAAGGACGCAAAGCGAATCCATGTAGTCAAGGTTTTTCAGGTGCTTATGGAGGCAAGCATCTAGGTGTGAATCAATAGAAGACCACGATTGTCTCCCATAGTATACACCACTCTGTAGATCTTTGCAGAGTTTAAAGAAAACATGCACAACATGGTCCCCAGGAAGGCGGAGTTGAAGTGTGAGGAGGTTAGGCCTCGAGAGTAGTGTCTAAGTGCAGGTTCATTCAGCAATCATGTCTACGCATAGAAGCATCCAGCAAAGGAATGGACAAAGCTTCCATTTATTGCTACAGATGACTCCATCTTCAGATCATTGGAATCATGGCCTTCAGAGTGGCGTGCCCCAGACTTGGCAGGAATGGAGAAGGCCACAACCCAACAAAGGAAGAAGGCCACCAAGTTGTGCATCACGCAGCTGGCTGAAAAGAGGCACCAGGAATAAGAAGTAGCCACACAGCAGAAGATGGTTGATGCAACAACAACGATGCAGACGGTAGAAACAACAACAACACCAATAAAAGAGGCAAAGGGGGTCCATGAGATGTCCACAAGGCAGAAGGCTGAGGACATTGACCTAGACGGAGAGCATGTGGATCTAGAAACTTCCCCACAATAGTTGAAATAGCCACATGTCCCTAAAAAATCAATCCCCAGAAAGAAGTCAGAGGCATCTAAGACGTCCATTGACCCAATCACGCTTAAAGAAGGTGATCTGTTTAACATTGGCAAGACGGTTTGCAATGTCACTAAGGACACACTCCAAGAAGTGATGATGGAGAAGAACACTATGATGGGGGTGCTACAAATGTAGTTATAGGGACTACAGGTGCAGCCCCCTCACACAAGAATGATGCCCCCATATGTCACAACACGTACATCAAAGATTGAATAGATGCTGCACACACGTGTGCCCAACACTTTCATGTTTCCCAAGGGTGCATTAGCAGCAGAAAACGAAGTTGACCAAGCTATAGTGGGAAGGATTAAAGGGTTTTGCATAAACTTGGATGCCCTTCCACGAGAAACCCTGTACCAGTTATAGGATGGGGTCATAGTCGAGCTCTATGCCAGAGAAGGCCATGTGCTACAGGTATTGAGCGAACAGAAGATCAATATGGAATAGCTCAACTGGCAGCATGATGAACTCGTTGCACAATGTCAAGGACTAGAATAGGCGGTGGATAAGGCTTATAGAATTGTCCCAAATTTGGCTGTCCCAATAGATCTACAAGTAGGAGAGTGAATTCACAGATTGGCCAATGGGTTACGCAAGGCAAAGGAGGTAACAACAAGGATATAGTTGGACCTCAACCTTCAGATTGCCAAACTATGATTAAAGGCATAGTCATTCACACCCCTGGAAGTTAGGGTATAACACGTTGGTGCTATCCAAAAAGGGTTGAAGGAAATAGGACAGATAGTGTAGGCTTGTACCACTAGGTTGGAAGAATCCTTCATGGTCCTCACTTCCTTACAGGAGGACCCCACCATACAGTGATTGGAAACAGAGGCACAGGAGCGTCAGGTGAAGTATGACAATATGTGCAAAACGACATAGATAGTTGCCTTGACCCAGCGGCTGGCGAAGCTACAACATGCGAAGGCATTGAAGGAATAGGTGGATGTTGCGCGAAAAAAAGAGGTGGTACTTAAAGTGTGTGTCCATCCTTGGATTGATGAGGCCTTCCTCATCACTACTAACATCGAAGGAAAGCTTGCACACATGAAAGTAATGCATGCTTTAAGACAGGGACTTTCCCCTGATAGTGAGATTTCAGCAGAAAGAGTAGAGTAGATCAGTAGGTGATAGAACAATGTGTTGCGGACCTTCACATAGCACAAACACAGTTGGAGGGTCTCCGGGCCAAGATCGCCGCACCAGCAGAGAGAATCGAGACTAGTCATGATGATTGTGTTGGGGAGTTGTTGGGCATGGGATCCCCCGAAGCATGTCTTGGGGCTCAAAGCCCAAGTTTTGGTCAATTGTATTGTAAGACTCCATGAATTGCAGTGCGGAGCGCGAGGTCTAGTATGAGTCATAGAGTTGTCTGCCCTAAAATATTGTAAATTAATGTAAATCTGTGTCGATCTACTCATGGTCTGTGGACCATGGGATTGTATGGATAGAGAAAGGCTCTAAGTGTAAATGGAGGAGAAGATAGATAGAATAGAAAAGGCGTGGTTCAAGGTGAAGAGTGAGATTTGAAATGTACTGGGTCATAGTAGTAGGAAGAGGCTCTGCAGCTAAGTGCGCAAAGGCCTAGTAGAGTACATAGCTGAGTGCGCAGACCCTTGCAGCTGAGTACACAGGGTGGAGTCGAGTCTGTACTTGGGATTGAAAGTTAATAAAGAGAAGTTTACTATGTGCATCAGTTCTTGAATCTGTATCTTGACGTCATGCGTTACTTTTAATATGTTTAATTACTGCACATACTAGATAAATACTTGTATGAATGCTTTTATATGCAAATAATCTAAATAATTAGCTAATAGAGCCTAATTAAGGAGGACTTGGGTAAATAACACAGTTCGCATTGTGGCTAGAACTGTGCGAAGATAGTATCGTAGGGCATGGGGTGTCCACCGGGGCACGTAGCACAGGAAGTTCAAAGTTTGGACCATGTACCAATCACCTCAGATATCCCCAGGGTACGAAAATCTGGTTCTAGCACCCTCCCATACTACTTCGGGTGAGACCTCAGTCCACACTCCATGGATTGTTGCCGAAAGGGCCAGTAGTATCAGGATTTGCTTGGGTAAATCACTTCTGAACCTGGATCAGGACCCACTAAGCCAACATGGCCTTTGGATGCCCTGGATGGCTTTCTGTTGATGTGTTCTATGAGATCCCACGTTCATGCTTGGAATATAGAACGTGGATGAATGGATGATGAGAGATTTGACTCAACCATTCTACGGTTGGGTGGAATATGGAAGTCACATCCCAAGTTTGGATTTTGCATAATTAATGAAAGGTTATTTCTCCTATTATTTCTATGAGAATTTTGATGGTCTATATGTGGTATATATGGCTTCACTTCCATGAGTATTTATGATGATATTATGTTGGTTATGTATGTATTTTATGATAGTATCCATGTGTGGCTCTCATAATGTTTTTACCTGTAATTGAATGATCAATGAGAGATGTGTTCTATGAGATCCCACATTTATGCTTGGAATATGGCACGTGGATGAATGGATGATGAGAGATTTGACTTGGCCATTCTACGGTTGGGTGAAATGTGGAAGTCCCATCCTAGGTTTGGATTTTGCATCATTAATGAAAGGGTATTTCTCTTATTATTTCTACGAGCATTTTGATGGTCTTTATGTGGTATATATGGTTTCACTTTCATGAGTATTTATGATGATATTATGTTGGTTATGTATGTATTTTATGACAGTAGCCATGTGTGGCTCTCATCATGTTTTTACATGTAATTGAATGATCAATGTATCTATGACCTAATGGATGGAATGGCAGTTGATTTGTTGAGGAATCAATGGTTCTTAGTGATTCTCAGCTAAGTATGAGACCCCTATGCTCAGAACTATTAATTACACCTCTAGATTACATATTTGGAATATGTTTGACGAAATGTCAGTCATGGCTAGTAGGGGTCCAGTCAAAGTATTAAACAAGTATTTGATTTAGTACTTTCATTTCCATGTTATTTTACTAATTTGAAGCGATGGTTCAACTCTGGGTAGTGACCTAGGCTCTGGCCCTGAAAACGTGGCTCAAATCTCGGAGTCACTAGCATAACACTGACAATTTTAGTCTTTGTTCAGTCGTGAGAAAGCCTGTGAGAGCGACTTTGGGTTGCTTGTCACACTCATTCCTATAGCATGGGAGCGACTAAGCCTTAAATTGTCTAAAATATTTGTGGGACCCCAAGGCAAGTTGTTTAAAGTATTGGATTGGTTCACGAGGGTCCTATATCTGATGATTAATGTCTATATGGTGTGTTTCCATTAGTTCCACTTCCTTAACGTGACTTAGGAGGTAGAATCATATCATACTGGCCTCTCGTCACATGTTTACCCCGGTTGGCCAGTTTCTTGGGTAGATGTGGGAGCAGGGTGTTACATTCAGTGAGCATCCATTTTCTCTCTCATAAGTGGAGAAGGCCATAGTTAACTCTTACATTTTTAAGTGGTGTTAGGTTTAATTTAACTAGATTGGATAAAATACTATTGTAGTTTCCAACTTATCTCATAAAAAATAAATCCCCTAGTGCATTACCAATCCATTAAACCAAATCCCCTTAATTATTCCTTCCATTTTTTGTCATTTGCAAGAATTTAAGTGGTAGAAATTACAAATAATTGAACATGATTGCATTAAGGACTATGACCTATGTGAGGATGCTAGTGCATGCCCAGTCCTAAGTATTCGTGATTCAAGTGTGTGTGCTTTATTTCCCAAGAAATGTTTTTAGATTAAAAGTTTTGTTTCATTCTTTATTGGCTTAGCTTTAACTTTTTCTAGAATTCTAAGTTTTCATTTTGATTAGCTAACCTTATAAGTACTTAATCTTAGCAAGTGACATTGAATCTAGCCTAGCTATTTATAGATTATATTTTTCTTCTAATTTTACAAACACCATATTGATACAAATATTATTTCATAGTTTATGTACTCTCATTAGCTTGACACTTGCCACGAATAACTTCTTTCGTGTGCATGAATACTTCTTGGAAGACAAGAATGTGGTAAAAATAGATATCCTACATGCCCCATGGAATGAGGTATCTTACCATATTTTAAAATATATCTCATGGAAAGGAGTATAGAGTGTGTTCTATGTTTATGATTTTTGGATCCTATAGTAACTAAAGTCCCAACCACATCTATGTCTTGCAAAGGCCCTCATTGTGCCATATTTCCTCCTGCAATATTTAAATGAGATGAGTATCAAGGTAAAAGGAGGAAAATAGGAAGAATTATCCTATCATGGGATCATTCAACAATATTTTATGATACCATAGGAAATTTGGAGTACTCCTCTGGTCTAACTTAAAATATATGGATAGTAAAGCCTCCTTAGGGATGCAAGGGGCAGTAAAAGAGAAGGATATTGAAAAAAATGGGAGTAACTCACAAATTTATGGCTCTTTAAATAGAAGGAAAAGAAAAAAATTAAAATATATCAATTAGATGAGGAGGTTTCTCTCATCATAATAAAGTTAAGGACACATCCAAACCTAAAAGAATCACACCAATTTTATAGTTGGGTCCCTGGGTCTATAGGAGAAAGAGGAATATAGGAATATATATCAAGGGATCTTTAGGAAAATAGAGCCATATTCCACCATAGTGGTATGAATTAAGGATTATACTATCCATACAAAGGAACCTACAATAAATAATGAAATACCTTATCTAGCAAAAGTATCATTGAAGAGCCAAGAAACCATGGTAGCAACAAGTTCTCCAAGCCCAAGTAATATTACTTTTGTATTCCTTTTACCTCACACTATGTTGGAAGTTGCAAAGCTATAATTGAAGAACACAAGTGGAAAAAATAGCTACAAAGTAAGGGATGGAATATTTTAAAATATCAATAAGAGATAAATCAATTCAAGGAATATATGATGGTGTTAAGAATGCAAGATGGAAGTAATAAGCAAATTGTAGTTCCATAAAGACAATAGAGGATTCATACAAGAATAGGAGGAAACCAAAAGGGAAGTAGCCATTAGAAAAAACATGATTGGAACATTAGAAGCATCCTTAGGGACAATGGCCCATACATATATGGAAATGGTGGAATATAGATCACCTTCTAAGACTATGCTCTATTCCTCAAGGAACAATCATTTAAGCACTATTTTACTACTCTAGCACAATAAGAATATTTCAACCTTAAAACACCAAAAGCATTAAAACAAATCTATCAAAATATCAATATGGAGGAAAAGTAAAAATGGTTTGAATTTTACCTTCATAACTTCATACTTTCTCGACCTCACACATGGGAACCTAACCTTTATATGGGATACATAAAAATAATGACACGTTGATGGTGTTGGATACCACCAACATACAGGGGGTCTCCCTAATGTTAAGTCCCAATTATAACTCACACTGTCTGGAGTAGGAGACCCATCCAGAGTATTAGCCTGATCACCATAACACAAAGGTTCATCTTGGTTTCAATAGATAACATAAGAGATTATATACATAAACCTTGAATAAGCAAGTAAGTTGACATTGTGAAGCACCAATTACAATAAGTAAAAGGGAACCTTCAAGAGGGGAGACGAGAAATGAGACTCTAAGAGGAAAGTAATAATATTATCCTAGAAGAGACACACAAGAGAATGGAAATATTAGTTAGCAAAATATTTAACACACCGATATTAAAGAGAATACAACACACATTCAACAATATGAGTACCGAAGCCACTGAAATAATTCAATTTCTCCAGTACATATGAAAATAACATATATCATAAACATCACAAGAATAGTCCTATAACATTTGCGATACATGCATGAAAATGTGTTGGCTCATAGAGCTTTAATTATAAAGTGAAATATCCAAGTACATCAATTACAATGGAAAACACTAGTTCCAATAGTGGAACATTAAGTCACTCCTTTATTCTCCAAAGAACACTTTTTCTCTCCTATTCCAAGTAGAGAAGATAAGACTAGCTCTCCAAAGATTAAGCCTCCAAAATGCCCCTATAGCTTGAGTTATTATGTTGCTTTTATAACAAGGGGAATGAACTTTCATATCCCCATGACTCTTTCATTACCCTCATGACTCTTGGACTTCTAATGCGTCCTTTGGACTTATAAACAACAAACTTCCAATGTATTTTTGACTTATCCTAAAGACATTTTTTCCATATATGACTAAGTGACTTTCCACATTCAACATATGACTCTTGGACTTCCACACATTACATTTTTTCTTTTACAATTATTAAAATAATACATCATGGCTTCCACATCATCATATGATGAGACTTGACATGCCACTATATTTGATGATTGGGTCTAAAACTGACTCATGAAATGGACTTTCTTTAGTAGTGACATGGTTTCCACTATGTTTTTCTTCCTCATCTGCTCCTGGTGCTTCCACCCTCCGAAGGGTATTTAATCTTGGAGTGTTAATGTTGATTTCATCATCAATTTTTAGGCATGCTCTTGCTTCTTCTTGTTCTTCCTTTTTTCATCCTCTTTGCTCAATCTTCCTTGTGTGTTCTTTCCATGAGGTCCCTAGAATAATTGTTTATGTAATCACTCATGATGAGTAGTTATCAGTTTAAAAATATCCTACTCTACCATTTTTTATGTATATTTTCTTGTTTGTTCCCTTTCATTGTGCTTAAAATGGTCAATGGAGCTTTAGGGAACAACGGGGCTCTCTAAAAGGCTAAAGAACAAAGGAGGAGGAGCTTCAAGGCTTTGGCATGTGCTCATTTCCCTAAGGAGGAAACAAATCAAGGAAGGGTGTATGTCAAATGTCTTAAGGATGAAGGGGAAACATTTCAGATTCCCAAGTGCACTATGTTCCCAAGGGAAATTTGAAGGGTACAGGTTGCACTCCAGAAGGATGACAGTTGAGGCTTCATGCCTTTGAAGTGTGCTTATGTGCCTAAGAGTCCTTAGGAAGGGTGATGGTGCACTATTGGAGGATGAAGGTTGAGGTTTCATGCCTTCAAGATTCAAAAATGCACTCAAGTTTGTTTAGGAGGGTGCATGGTGCATCGAGGAAGGTTGAAGGGATGAGCTTTGAGTCTTCACAATGCACTAATGTGCTCAAGGAGGGTCCACTTCTTCAAGTTGAAGGAGTGCACTCAAGGAAGACTTAGTCACTTTTTTAAGGTGCTATTAAGAACAGGGAAGGGACTTCATGCTTTCACAGTGCACTCATCTTTGTGGGAGTGTGCAAGGTGCACTTCTGAACAGTGAAGGGTCACCCATCAAGGATTTAGAGTGCACTCATGTGCTTTAAGCCTTAATGGCCTCATTTTGAAGCTAAAATTTGTCTAGGTCTAGATTATTGGTTAAGGGATGAGAAAGATGAGTTCTATACATAAAACCATGTGTAAAACATACTAACTCACCAAGAAATCTTAGAAAAGATTTATCAACAATGAATACACATCAAAATTCCACTTTATGCACATTCTCCAAATACAGATGGTGAAGTGCGACTGCAACCCAAAAGTGTCGTTTTAAAATGAGAAAGATGTTGTCACCATGAACTACATATAATGATATTGAAATCAATGGGACAACACTTAAGAACACTCAAAATATATGAAACAACATAAAATGACACTTAATGACCAAGGTGACACTTCACATGATAATGAGGTAGGCTCCAAAATTAGAATGTAGTGAAATTTTGTAGGGTTTTGTAGCAGCGAGTTGGTGACACACTAGGCGAATTCTTCTTCTCTGTCTGTGATTTTTTTTTAGTTATGGGTCATACCTTCAGGAAGTATTGGTTTCCCCAAAATCCCCCTTCTGACCCATTTTTTACACATAGCATCTTAATTTTCTCTACTTGGTTTAAACCTGTACAAAAAATATACCTATCACAATTGTTTCGATATAGGAAAGGTTAATGTGAACAATGATTATATGACTCTTAGAGTGTGATTTTTCATCTCTAGTGTTGCTCCAATACTAGAAAGCCTAGATAGTACCTCGACGGAGTTAGCTCAATAGAACAAACATTGCTTTGATGCCAACGAGCTTGGACAGTACCCTGATGAAGTCACTTGTGACGAGTCCCATGAATAGGTATATCTTGAAGTTCATTATACTATCATACTACCTTAAAACTATGTTTTTCTCACATTTATTCACATTTTATATTATAATATGCTTAGTAAGAAGAGTAAAAGGTGTTTTTCATAGTATGTGGCCTAATGTGATTAAATTAAAGGAAAATAAGCATTTTTGTGGCATTTTCTATGTAGGGGCATAAAGAAGACAATCACGAGGGAATCTAGGGGGGCTTTTCCACCTCCTTAACTCTCTAACTTAGCTTTAGATCACCAAATCCTCACCCACAAGCTTGAATTCACTCACAGCCAAGTAACTCCAAGTGCATGAGAAGCTTTAGGAGGACAAGATCCACAATTTTCGAGATCAAGGAGAAAATCACTTATATTTTCAATGGAGATGCTATCAACTACCCTTTTGTATAAATAAACGAGATGAAAGGCTCCTTAGGATTCAAAGTCTTTATTCTTCTAGGCATAGCTATTGATCCCAGTGCTTGACATTGTCATTGTTAACTTTCATATGATGTATGAGACTACTATTTTCTGATAATAATAAGTTGGTTATTAATCTGGATATGAGCTAGCTTTAGAGGGATGAAACAATTGGGTTTTTCCCCAACTTAGAGGGTTTGGTCCCTCTTTTGTATTTTTATCTTGTTCTTATTTTAAAGAATTTCACATATTTCTTTCATTGCAGTAGATGTTAAGCTATAAAATCATGTGATTTTGGACTTCCCTATCACCTTTCTTATGGGAGAATGGTTGGAAATATTTACAATCTCAATCCAAAAAAAAATTGTATATGATTTCTTGGAAACAAATAAATGTTAGTTGTCCTTATTCATATTTACTTTCTGCAACTTAATATTTAATTCAGTTATTAGAATAGTGTTGTGGCATAGAATAGAAGTTATTCAAATTCAACTTACCTTTTCCATCATAGTTTATATTACTATGTTAATAATCAATTGATGCATGCATGTGGCTAGTTGCAGGGTTGTGTTGATCTGCAAGGGAGACAAATTCTTTCATCTCCACTTGGACTTATCCAGATTCTCCTTCCACCCTTGAATTCTACTACCAAAACTTTGTTTCCACATGTTATCACTCGGGTTGTTCCCAAAAGTTGTAAGAAAGGGAATACGGCTGAGGTAACCATAGACCAATCTTTTAAACACAGATTCTAGCCAATCTGTATCTAGAGAGGGCTCTCTCTTTTTTATTTAACTTTGTTTTGAATGGTATTAGGCTAGTGATGAGGTTCAGGGGTTTTGTTTGATTTTTGGATGGTGAGATTGAATAGAGCATAGGCGTAAGTCTGAGAAGTTCAGTCCATTGGGCTAATGGAGTCAATGAGGATGGCTTTCTAGGTTTGATCTCTTAACAGAGGATGGTTTCATAGAGCAAGGTGGTCAAACAGGGAGCAAACAAAGATTTCTATTGGATAGGATGGTCTCGAAATGGCTGAAGGGTAGTTAAGAATCTTTCAACATATTTGATGATGGGAAACTGATGATTACTACTAAGGAGTAGTTAGTAATTCCCTAGCAAATAATCAATATGGTAGAATTAAGAAACAGGAGCAATTAAGAGTTACACTATTTATTCTCATCCTGAAGAAAACACAGAGAATGATAATGAATGAAACACAAAGTGCAGTCAAGCATGTTCTGAATTAATCTTTATCAGTATCATTTAGATTGTGACATGCAAGTGATATAATGAAAATTAGAAAGATTACAAAACAGAAGATAAAGCGGACTTATTGGTCTACTGGTTGATTCAATAATTTTGTGACAAGTCCTCTGCTTCAATTCCACATCCAGTGAGTCCAACAACAGTTGATTCCTACAGCCTTTTTATTCCAAAGTTTCAATATTACAACACAGTCTAAGAATGCCTCACCAACCCCAAATACTTTGAATGGGGGGGTATTTATACAAAAATATATTTACAAAATATCTCATAGAGATAATATCTAGTGATGACTCATCGTTTTTTTACAAAATATAGAGACAGATAGTCTCGAAAACATGGAAAAGATAAATTGATGATGTGCTAGCTGCTTCGTCCTATCGGATATGCTAGAGGTAGACTCTGTGAGTTGCTTCACAGCTATTTTCCACTGATACTCTGTGTTGGCTGCTCCGGCTTGCTCGGATATTACTCAACCCTGATCTGATACACTTTGACTAATATGACCCTCTTTTAACTCTATTTACCGCATCATGGTAAATGGCCCAAAATTTCATTATACCAAAGATAAGTTTATAAAATTTTTAAAATATCTTCCCACCATTTCTGTTTTGGTAATTTATGTCTCTGCAGCTTCCTCAAAGTTTCATCGGTCTCTGTGTACCTAAAGAAATTAGGCGGGATGGTGAATAAATGTTTCACTTCATGCTCAATGTAGAATAAATTTTCTAAATTGTCGTAGAGGGCTTGGCCAGATGGAAGTGCTTTCACTGTTGAAGCACTTGATGATGAATTAACTTGATCAACAATATATTTATTCAACTTGTGTGCATAATCTACATGTTTCATCAAGTGGTCATTACTTCCCAAAGGACTTGGAAAACCTTTGTTATGCAAAAGTGTAAACGTTTCTGTGAAAGAATTAATCTCCACCTGCATGTCCGGGCATATCCTCTCCAAATTTTGCATCAGAGTTCTCTTGGTTAGAACTCTCTTGATTTCCAGAATGGTGCTTGTCCTATCCATGATCTCCAGTGCTTCTAGTTCTTCACTGGTCTTAGTGTTCAAAAAATGTATTAGCTGGTTAGCTAGTTCATGCATCATTCCCAATAAAACTCTTGTCTTCTGAATCTCCAATTGGGCCACTCTTATTAAGTCAATCTGCTCATAAATGACTTGGATAAATCTCCACACACCACTAAGGGATTGATTGACGTTGGACCATAGAATACCTTTGACTTTTGCCAAAGGTTTATCGAGAGAGAGATCCTTTTCTAATGCTCTTACTTTATTCTCTAATGTTTTAACCTCTCTTATTTTCTCTGCCACATTCATCTTGGATTTGTAATAACTTTTTTCTACCTTTGCCAATTGTTCTTTTACCAATTTCAATTCAGACACCAGTAGCTTTAATTCTTCCATGTCTTTTACCAGTTGTTCTGTGGTCATATTAGTACTGCTACCTGGTGTTGTTTTTGTTGCTGGTGTTCCTATAATTATCTTTGTTGTGGATGCTGGAACAGTGGGAGGCAATGCTATTAAAAGTATGGAGGGGGCAGTAGTGACTGCAGGGATTGTTTCAGGAGGCTGGGAGGTCGACTCTCCCTGCTTTTCCTTTAGCGTTTTTTCCAGTGCTTGCTCTGTATCAGTTAATCTTTCATTGAGCTTCATGAGCAAGTCCATCATCTCCTCTTCTAACTTCTGTTGTACAATCTCTGATGTTTGTGGATGCATGGAAGGAGGCAGTTTCAACTGTTTCCTTAGGGCAGCAATATCTTCCTCTTTCTTCTTCATCAGTGCCTTTATGCCTTTAGCATCTTTGGGATCATGTCCCAGTTTAATGATAATCTCCTCCAAATGTTTTATTCGATTGTCCTTAGCGAGAGAAGAGGCTTTCTACAAATGTAATTGAGCAGAGGTATTATCCAAGGAGTTATGTAATTTATGAGCCAACATTGCTTTTTCAGCCAATGTGGAGTAGACCATCTCTCCAGTCTATTTATGCAGCTCAATCTGGTCCATAGGACGAATATCCTTGGCCAAGACCTCCAAATTTGTCCTAATGTAATCAGCTGCCGACTGTGGTTGTTGCACTTTTGGCTTAAAGTAACTCATAATCATTTTGCCTTCTCTAATGTCATAGGCTGACATTAATCTCTGTTGATTGGTGGGGGCCATCTTAAGATACTAGTTGTAAATATACAGCCTCAGTGGGTCATTTCTGGCCTTTATCTCTGTAAATGTCCTTTTGATGTCCGAGGCCTGTTTACTTTGTGGCCTAGTGGATGAAACTTCTATGCTGTGTTGCCTTTCTAGCTCCTGCCTGTGTGAGCTAGTTGATGTTTCTACTAGGGAAGTCTGCTGGCTGACTACCCTTTCACCTGTTGGACTCCTAGTGGTTTCTTGAATAATTTCATCTTTGGATAGAGGATTCAATCTTTGCCTCTTTGCACCCGGTTGTTCAACAGGTCCACTGATAGGTGTGGTGTCTTCCGGTCGGATAAATCGTTCTTGCGGACAAGATCGATCTCCCTAGTATCTAATGATATCTAGCAACAAAGAGCACAAGCAAATATACTTTTCTCTAAACATGTTTCAATTCATTAATGAATACTAAGAGGTGTAACAGACCCTACCTCGGTCCAACGCCTGTTTGAGGCAGTTTTATCCCAACAAATTTAAGCAGTTCTCATTTAATAACCTACATACACAAACAAGCACACATCAAAGCATACCTGCATATAACAAAACATGTTCTTTATGAATATCAAGGAGTTCATAAAATAAACCATTAGAGATAGTTCATTGAGAAAAAAAAACTTGATTGTATTAACTTTATGAATAAAAGAACCTTACAACATTTGCCTTGATGTTGCACAAGTTCTTTCCAGGGTCTAGCAGGATCTCTACTTTGACAAGCCTCACTCACTTCCCAAATGACATGAAAGGTATGTGATCTCTCCTCTCACAAGCTCAAAAAGGAAGCCTATTTTTCAGCAGCATTTACCCTCAAGAATCTTCAGCTTTCAACCTCCTCTACAACCAACCCAATGTATGAATTTATAGTGCCAATGGAGGAAGTTGCAGGTCCACCATTGAAGGGATAAGTTCCTCCTTCAATGGGATAAGCACATCATACCATGGAGTTAGCTCCCTTAGTTATGGAATGGATGAACCAAGGTGGAGCGGACTTGCCAGCGTAATATTCCCTCTAGAAATGTCTAGAAGTGACCCAATATGATTTTTTAGGAATGAACTCACGCCTTTTTAACTTTTACAGGGGTTCACAACCATTACCCAATAGACAGAGCGGTCAGGTTCGAACGAAACATGACCATTGGGTGCGACACTGCAGGCAATGCTAGGAGAAAGTGTGAAACCGGGATTTGAGATATTTTTAAGGTCTTTCTCCCATTTTCAAGGCTTGACATGAAGAGCTGAGGTTTAAGACTTGCAAAGGAGGTATGTATGAGTGTTGATGGACTCACACAATTTGTAGAAAGTCATGGTGACAATTTTTTGTGTAACAGATTTCCCCCTAAAGTGCGAAGTCTGTAATAGATGAGGATGGTTTTTGATAATCTAAGAAGAGTGAAGGACTTTATCATTTCAAGTATCTTCCTGTGGATACCTCGGTTGAACCTGTAAAAGCATTCAACGCAAAATATATCTATGTGAAAATATCATCGCTGAGGTAGGCATTCCCATACTCAGATAAAAAATGACTAAGGAGTATCTAAAATTGCTTTGATACAGGAATGATTTTGTATTACATCACAAGTAGGAACACATGGACAAAGTATGGGTGCAACCATCTGTTTATGAATAGTCCACTATATAATGATAACAAAATTCCTTGCAGCTTGGATGGTGGAAACTAGATCCAGGGTCTTCATTTCTACTTCCCGAACTAGTACGATTCTACCCATGTGAATGAATGTGTCGAAGTCGAACATGGGAGAAACCACTTGATTACCAGTAAATGATGTAAACTGTTAACAAGTGTGAGAGGAACCACCAATAATGTCAATGGCCCTCAAAGTACTCAGTACAATCCATGAAATGTGAATGAATGAGTCGATGTCGAACATGTCACGGAATCTATTGATCGAAGGTCAATGATGCAACCTGTCATCAAAGGCGAGAAACCTGCCTTTGAGGCATGCAGTTTCCAAGGTACTGACGATTTCTAGATCATCTTTCTAGATAATGGGTTGCAGTTGATAGAAAGCGATCCGTCATAGGCAAGCCTGTAACATGAAATCATAGGTCAAGTCTGAAGAAATATGTTTAGCAAGAACTAACTCAGGGATGGTCAATGATGGATGACAAATATTTTGTAGGTGAATGGTTTATTTGTACACACCTCTTGAACACATAACGACATAGCAGATGGCTTGGTGATAGTTGACCCAAAGTTAATACTCGGAAATCGACTGAAGACTTTCAATGTGGCTTGATTAACTGTTAGGTAAAGGATTTCCCAACCCAGGTGGATAAACGTGTTGTGTTCAAGAGTGATGGAAAGTTTTTTCGAAAACAAAGTATGACAAACAGGTTCATTTTTCTCTCTTTTCCCCCACCATTTCTGGCAAGTACTTCTTTATTTTTGACAAGCTTGAGGAGGATAACATTTTCTTGGTTATAAGCTCATCCTTCGGATGAGTCCAACTTAGTTTAGATTAGAACCCTAAGAAGGTGTTAGCGCTCGAATCTGCCTCAGGCTGAGGAAAGAAAAACTCGAGGCAACATCATACCATGGTCAGCCTCGTAGCTAGCCCTACGAGGATAGGACAAGGCTCTCTCCGAGACTATCTCGGCAGAAAAGTCTTCAAAGGAGCTGATATGACCGATAAGGAATACTGATTTTAGGCTAGTAAATTAATAGAAAGGGTTGTTTTTTATAAATGATGGGGTTTTCGGGCTGCATGGGGCAAAGAAACAGCTTGAACAGAGAAATATAATAAAAAACACAGATTATCTCCTGAGGCAAGGTAGGCAAGAAATTTTAACATCAAATTGAGATTAAATGGAATGGCTGGACTACTGAGGATTGGACAAGGCATAGAATATGAATCCTTGTCAAACAGAAGAAAAAATTAAATATGAACAAACTTAACAGGCAAAGCATATAAATTATGAATTCTACCTTAACACTTCATTTGTTCAAATGGAAACGATAATGAAATGACATGAACACATAACAGGCTACATATGAAACAAAAGAGGACACAAATGTTAAATTTCATACCACAGGAATCTCAGGGGTCAGAGCTGCAATTTTTAATTATAAAATCTCTGTCAAAATTTGTACAATGAAGCTCTATTCTCTCTCCTCCACCAGTGCTCAGAACTTTGTCCTCTCTCTCCATCTCTTACAAATGATTTTTTAATACATTAAATAAGCTAATCTAGAATAAAACATATCGACCCAACAACAAGGGCGATGTTTCAACTGAAAGTACAAAAATTAGAAAAGAGTGTTTCATCTATTCTAAACATAAAACAGCGTCCCTCTAAATCTTTTGATGATTTGCTAATTAAGAGGCAAAACTGGAGCGCAGATCCCATAGAATCAGGACCGAGGATAAAAATAGGCAAATTTGTTCCTATATATTTTGCGTTCTAATTTTTCCGTGCTTTGACTTCTTCTTCTGGCATTTATTCTACCGATTCCCTGAATTAATTTCAACAAGATATCTTTCAAAGTTCTAGGATGTCAAACTCATGAGGCATGCAGTCTTCACTTGTTCGGTAGCACTTGTTTGGAGAATAGTAACACAGATTCGTAACTTGGCTTGTGTAGAGGCACGCAAACCGCTTGACCTGATTTGTGAAATGAGAATTCTGAGAGCCAGTCTTCGGAAGTTGACCCCATATTTTATGGAACTTTTCATGACATTCCATTTGTGTCTTTCTATGAAGTTCACGAATTCTTTCTATCGCTACCTGCAACTTATTGACTTCAGAAGCTGCTTGATGTTGTTCTTTTTCATCATTCACCTTATATTTGAGAGCCCACTTCAATCATTGTAGTTTATCATCAATGAGATCCCTCTGTTGGCGCAACCACCTAAATTCCTTGCAGATGCCCTTTGCTTCACAAATCAGTTCTACTTCCCTTTCAAGCTCTGGTACTACAAGCATTGTTCTCCAACCGAGCTGCTTCTTGCTACACAATATGTCTCCATAGATATGGTCTTCAACATATAGGACCTGAGAACCTGCTTCAATTGAAAGAAATTGATGAAAGTGACCAATGTTCCCTCCCTAAGCACGTACCTGAAGAACCCTGCATCCCTGCTTACAACGTCGAATGAAACGCCCATCAAGAGAATAGGAGGAAGACAACATGTCATCAGATTCCATGATGGCTTCAATACTCGGCCACTTAAGCTTGTGATTATAACACCTGGACCATCCACCCATGTTAGACATAGAGAAAGAAAATTATATATGACCCATGCCTCATATATTTCCCGAATCGAATTAAAATAAATTGATTTATCGCCCATCACTAGAGACATGAATGACATTGTCGCATATACTAGCACCATGAAGATAATGCGAACAATATATCACTGATATGTTGGCTCTGTGTAGTTCAAGAGATGTCTGTAAATATGCCATATTGCCAATGAAATCGCTATAATAGTGCATGGAAATGCTACTATTATGAAAAATATGGAAGCCATTTATTCTGCTAACACCAAACCATTCACCAAGGACAATGGAAATCTAGCATTGTAGATTTTCAAGATCCTCTGGAATAGCACCATGATCCTCCGGGAGCTTGAAAACCTTGACGCTACCCACTTCTAGAAATAGCCCTGATTTTATCAAACTTTAAATTTGCCTTCTTCAATTTGTTCAGTATGAGGTCAAGAGCTTCTACCCACATCAAAGGTGATGACACAACATGCCTATTGCCTGATGGATCTCTGTATACTCCATCCTTTGTCTTGAAATGTGGCAACTCTGAATCGAAATGAACTGTTTCAGAGAGGACAATACACAGATTATAGTCCAAAATAGTCGCTTTGAGAAACCAACAATGGAGCAATCTTGAATCTTGTTGGGATGGACGACTCCCAAGCCTTGAACCACAATGTCTGGATGAATAAGAGAAATTTTGTGGGCTCTACCCAGTGCATAGCGCACCTCTGTGTGTGTAGCGCATACCTCAAGTGCAAAGCGCGCCTCAAGTGGGTAGCACACACCTTCAAAGCCTATCCACGACTCTGTCTTGATCATTCGAACTGTCACTCTAAAAAAGTGTTTCCCCTTATCAGATCTGTCAAACTTTACATCCATAACTGAAAGGGAATTGAAAATAATTTTAGCAAAGGCAGAGATCCAAGTCAACTAGAAACTTCCACCAAATTGTGTTCAAATTTGAGCACTGCAGTCGACTGAATCACTTTGATTGTGGAAAGCTAAGAGCAATGCACAATGTACAAAAAATATGTGCATAGGTTGTTGGCATAGTAACATACAATGTTCCGATTGACAGATTTTGAATGTCAACTTAGCCATCTGGACAGCCTTCCAAAACAACATATTCATAATGTGGTATAGGTGTTGAATAATTATACTAAGCAATTGAAAGCATCACTTTAATAAGAAAGGAAAGAAATTAACTTATTGGCTGTAAAATCTTTGACCCGCCTCTAAATGACACAAACTCTAAGGCAGCTGCCTCTTTGACAATATTAAAGTTAATTTTCCAATATCGCCCCCAGAAATGATTTTTGGACCAAATTGCAGCTGGATATGTAGGGATTGACAAGCCATGCATAATTCTTGCAATAGTCCTGGGAGTAAAGTTCATCTACGTGTTGATCTGTAAGAATACCTTGATGTCTGCTCGCAAAAAGGGACATATCTCTTGAATCCTATTTTGACAGATTGCATCAATATAATTCTCAGAGTTGAAATATTCATCTAATATACTTCGCAAGCATGATTGCCAAAGTAAAATCTTGTAGCTGTCATATTTTTTTGACTCTTTCATGGCATGCATCGCTGCACTATACATTGCATCTAGCTTCTGCACCTTAGATATCTCAACCTCAGCTAACCATGACACAATCTGTGTTATAAGGGAGCAGAAATTTTCTGGAACTTTATAAATAACATAGCAGAAGGTGGGATCCTTAAGTTCGAATGTGATCTCCCCACAAAATGATAGGAATGTCATGGTTACTGGTCTGACAGAGAACAGGTAGAAGTTTTCACGTTTGTTTCAACCAGACTAGTATCTCCAATCGCAAAAGGGGTCCTCCCTAACTCATTGTCTGTGATGGAATCGTTCCTATGTGGGTTGCACAGAAACGTGGAGGAATTCGTACTTTCCTTAGCATCAAACAATTTGAAGTCTTCATCTGAGCTACAGCTAGTGCAGCCATAACCGTCGCAGTTGTTTGGTCTTCCTATTTCATCATGTATGACCCCGTCGATATTTTTAGGGGAGAAGTTTTGAACTCTTGAGGCTGAAAAGATGATTTAAACTAAAAAAATCACAAAAACATGATGAATGCAGGGTAAAAGGATCAATGCGCCATGCGCCCTTCGAGTGCGCCACGCACACGCAAAAATGCACTAACAAATGATGCCCAGTGCGCCGTGCGCTCTTTGTATGCGTCGCGCATTGATTTCTCATTTCCTCTGACTTTTGGCCTTGAAATTATGACTTTTTCTTGATTCGATTTCCTGCAGGTGTTGGGGCTGATGAAACTGTGAAGACTTATTTCAATCCTCTCTATTAACATTCTGCAAATCCAGTTGTATAATTTTGGCATTTGAATGCAAACTCTATTTTTGTTTGATTTCGCTTTGTCTCTTAATTGCTAATGATGTTCTTTCTGTTTGTGCTTTTGCAGGGATAGGAGCTGTTGAAGCTACTTGGTAAATTTGGTTGCAGCGGACTGACAAGACGAAGTCTAACAGAAGGAGTGGTTTGTTCCTATTTGTAATTGAACAGGTCCTTTACTGTGAAATTTTAACGAGTCCAGTATAGGAGAAACGCAACGTTTTTTAGTTTTAGGGAACAGAAGAAAAACTTAAAAAAACTCCATGGTTGTCCTTTTTCGTAAATTTGTGTCTCCCAAGCCCGAAAAAGTATAAAATAATACTTGAGAGAACTGCTTGATCATTACGACCAAGGAGTACTTTTCATGATTAGTGCTTTCAATCTGAAAAAGTAAAAAAACGATCGAAAACACATCGTTTTATTACCAATATCGAACTTGAAACGACAAATGTTCGACAATCTTTTAATGTTTATACAGTCAGAAAAGAGCTATAAAAGGACCGTCTTTTTAATTTCGTTTTAGCGAGTCTAAAAAGAAAAACTCGACAATCTTTTCATTTTTTACGAGTCATAAAAGAGCTTAAAGAGGACTCCTATGTGTTTTTTGTTGAAAATGACCAATTTCATCTAAATCCCCAATATTCTGCACAAAAACTGCAAACATTACTCATATCTGTTTAAAAAATAATAAAAATGCACCAAAAATGACCTTTTCAAAGTAAAAAATAAATAAATTTAATTTATTTATTCAAACAATCTTATAAAAAGGGCTTTTACAAGTTCATTTTTATCGTTTGCCTTTGGAGTAAAAAGTAAGAGCTTTTGGTAAAAAAATTCCTGTGGAGATTGCACAAAATCCGACCACTGGAATCGAGAATCGTCTTCTCCACATAATCCACAATGTCCCGACTTGCATTTCATCCATTTGAAATTTTGTTTTAGGGCTTAGAAATCGTTTTTTAGAGGAAAATTAGGGCCAAAAATCGCCCGCGGGAGTTGCGCAGGGGTGCCATGTGGCCCTTGTGCACCCCGACTTTTCTGTGCACATAGAAAAGTAGGAGTGTCGCACCTAGCCTTAAGGAGAAGTGCACACCTATGCACTGTCTCTAAAGGGATGGGTGCGAACCCCACGAAATGCGGATTTTGAACCCTAGTTTCTCCATTTTTGACCCATAGAATTTTGGAATGAAAATTCTAATCCACCTATTTTGCAATGTAGGTACACAAGATGCTTGTTTTGCAAGAAATAGAGCATGAGGATGTGGATCAAGATGTATTACTCCATCCTCCTTCATTACAGGCATTGAGAGCATGTGGGCTTTTCAAATTTTGGACCATACTTGGCATGAGGGCACAAGTAGACTTTTTATAATGGTTGGTGAACAGGTGGAGCATACATGACCAATGCTTCATTAGTGGTGGCAACCAGCTCGAAATCGAGTCGGATGACATATGCTTTTTGACTGGCTTGCCCAAGAGAGGTGAGCAATTATCTCTGTTCGGATCTAGGCCAGGTGGCCAATCTGTCGCTAGTCTCCGACTAGAGTTCTGTAATAACCAAGATCTGGACAAACGGATAGATGTGAAAACCATCTCCCACCCTGAACTGAAGCTGATTTCCTTTACTGTTACCAGACTCTGCGGGAGCACAACATTGCATCTAGCTACAGGTTCCCAGATGCGCATGGCAGTGGACTGCTTCCGAAGCACTATCTTCAACTGGTGCGATGTTGTATTGGCCAATGTGAAGGGCCAATTGGCTAGGGAAAAGAATGGGCAGCTAAAAAAATTTGGTTATGGTTATTTAGTTGTCTTCTTTGCCCTAGAGAGGGTACCGAGGCTGGTTCCACAGCAACTCACTATTGAGGCTAGAATTCCCTGAGATCCTCGGGTTATGCGGTGGGTTGCAGTTATGGCCCACCATCCAGAGGAGGGTACTGAGGTTGTTTGATTCACTCCAGAGTATTTCCGTTGGTTAGAGAACCAACTCTTTATTATTCAAGATTTTCCATACAATGGGATGGATTATCGTGGCAATCCCGACATGACTCTTCCACCAGGAGAGCAATGGGATGATAGAGGTAAAAATTGTTTTTCAACATTTTAATTTTATATGTATGTTTTTGTGTTTTTTAAAAATCATTCCAAAACTAATAGTAAAAGTTTTAAATGCAGATGTGGGTCCACGGCGACCAGCCGCTCTCCAGCCCTATGATTAGAGACAACCAGCTGCCGTAGCACCGACCCCACAGGACCAGTCAACAGAGACTTTGGCCGAGTTGGAGAGCCATCTAGAGCACTTGACCGCAAATATTCCGGAGACCAGCATAGAAGAAATTCCTCTTCGGCTTTAGCGCTATGTGATTAGGGTCCCAAGACCTTTTCGGAGGTTCCTTTGTAGGGTGGCTCAAGTAGTGGTGTCTTATCGGGATCATCACCAGTGATAGGATGATTGCCTTGTAGACCCATTTTTGGACTTTTGATACTATCATTTTTGCCGATCATAAGGTGTTTTTCAACCTATGATCGAGGAAGATGTATATTTTGACACACTCTTATGCTATGCTATGCTATTACTATGGTTATCTTGCAAAACATGTTTATGAGATGTTTTTGAATTTACTGTTTGATTTAATGCAAATGTCTATTTAACATTCGAGAAGCAATTACATCTGCTAATTTATTTAAATGTCTTGGAATGTGTTGATATTTTGTGTAATCAAATTCTCGTTCCAAGAGACGAACTCTAAAAAATAATCGTAATAATACTGGATTTCTAATGGAATAAACTTGATTGAGTTGTAATACAACAAGTTTCGAATCTAAATTAACAATCAAACTTCGGATTCCAAATGAGATGGATTCAGATAATAATTCAATCACTGCATTGTATTCTGCAATGTTGTTCGTTGTTTGATCGAGGCTTACCCCGTGCATAGATAATAACTCGTCAGTGGGTGAATAGATAACCAAGGCTACGGAAGAGATGTTCCGTGTATTACGACAAGCACCATCAGTGAAACCGATGTATGTTTGGAGAGGCATCAACATCTGCAATATCAAGAGTAAAATCAAGATAAGCAGGACTAATAGTGAAAAACACTCTCTAAAGTAAAGCACTCATCTTTAATCTAAGAACACACCAAACTTAGAAAGAAAAACTAATCTAAGAAATCTCCACGCTAATCGTTTAAGCATAATATCGCTTTAGATAAAGCCCATTCCTAGGTTTACCTAAAGAGACACCATCAAAATCTTCTAGCTCATAGGCCCATTTTTCCAGCTTCCGCTTGACAATATAAGGACCATGCCACATGGGTAAAAATTTGCCAGCCCCTAGCTTATCGTTTGCTTGATCGTAAAGTAAAACTAGGTCACCTTTCGAAAAATTGCGAGGTGTAAAATTCCGATCATATTGAGCTTTGATCCGTTTGGCATGAGTTTCGACAGCTAATGCAACATTGCGTCGACTCTCATCTAATTGAGCTAAGTATAATAATTTTTTTTCCTCTTCGGAAGTGGATGGTAATAATTGCATGGCAATTTGTAATGACGGTATTTCGCATTCAATGGGAAATACTGCCTCTAAACCGTAAACCAGTTGAAAGGGAGTAAAACGTGTTGATGTTTTAACTGAGGTTCGGTACGCCAAAAACACTGAAAATAACATGTGCCAATTCGACCGATGAATCCCAATGATTCATCGAATCATGGTGACTAGAACTTTGTTGACTGCTTCAACCAGACCACTTGCCTGTGGGTAATATGGCGTGGAACTATCATGATGCAGGCCAAGCTGATCTATAATTTCGGTCATCATGATGTTTCGAAAATGACCCCCATGGTCAGTGATAATCGCTTGGGGAACACCAATCCTAGAAATTATATGGTAAACGAAAATCGCTGCAGTTTTGCCGTCTGCCGAAAATGTAGGCATCGCCTTGGCCCACTTGGTAAAATAATCTACCGCAAGGATGATATACGCATGCCCCTGGCTGAGTGCAGGTTACATGTAATAAAATCGATACCCCATTTTGCGAATGGACCAACGACAATGATTGGGTGGAGAGGAGTAGGAGGAGCACGCATCTTACGATAAAAAATTTGGCAATTGTGGCATTTCTGGACGACAGTAATACAATCTTTGAATAACGACGGCCAAAAATAGCCAGCACGCAAAATCTTTTGGGCTGTGGAAAACCCAGACATAGGACCCCCACACGCTCCAGAGTGGCAGCCATTAAGAACCTTCTTAGCCTCATCACGAGTAAGACAACGATGGAAAATAGAATCCACCCCATGACGATAAAGAGTATCTCCAATAATAGTGTAAGGTTGGGATTGGAAGCGTATTTTCTGGCGCTGAGAACATGAAATATCTGGCCGAAAAGATTGGGTTTGGAGATAGACAATGATATCTCCATTCCATGGATCAACAATGCTGATAAGGAACAAGGATTCATCTGCAATGGATTCTTCTGCCTCATGTTCAGTATCAGCACGAGGGAAGTCACACATTAATTCTGCAAAAACCAAAGACTTCTTTGACTTGGCCTTCTCAAATTCCAAGTCAAATTCCTGTAGGATGACAATCCATTTGGAATACTTGCCCCCCAGCAATTGTTTAGTCAAAATGTATTGCATAGGGTTACAGTTGGAAATAATAGTGGTTTTGCGTAACAAAATGTAATGACGAAATCGCTGAACAGCTTGGACTGCAGCTAAGGCCAGTTTCTCCACATGTGAGTATTTTAACTTAGTGGGAGTTAGAGTCCCACTAAGATAATATATCACATATTCACTTTCGAATTCATCCTGTTGAACTAAAACCATCCCAATGGTGGAATGGGAGGCGGCGAGGTACAAGAAGTAATCCTGGTTGTAGTTGGGAGGATGAAATAACGGCGCATGGGTCAATGCATGCTTAAGTGCATCGAAAGGTTTGTCAGCTATCTCATCCCAAAAGAATGGAGTGTTTTGTTTCAACAACCGGGTGAAACCTTTTGTAATGTTGGCGTAGTTAGGAATGAAACAACGTAAAAAGTTTTCTTTCCCTTGCAAACTCTGGAGTAGGCGAAGTGTCGAAGGAGGTGGTAACTTGACGATGGCTTCGACCTTTGAAGGATCGATGCGAATTCCGGCTTTGGATACAACAAATCCTAGTAACCGACCTGTTTCGATACAGAAAACACACATGTGCGGATTCAGCCTAATCCAATAATGCCTACATCTCATGAAAATGGCTCGTAAGTGAGTGAGATGGTCGAATCTTCGTAATGAATGAGTTGGTAAATCATTGAGATAGGGCTGCACAATGTGCTTGATGTCATGAAACGCATAAGACATTGCCCGTTGAAAAGTTGCCCCAGCGTTCTTCAGTCCAAAAGGTAACTTGCAATAAGAAAATTCCCCCCATGGACAGATGAATGCAATTTTTGGTTGATCTGCAGGTAGAATGTTAATTTGATTGTAACCGGAAAAGCCATACATAAAGGAGAAAATTTCACTGCCGACACAATCATCGATAATTTGATCGATATAGGGCGTGGGGTAATTGTCCTTGGGACAAGCACGATTAATATCCCTATAGTCGATGAATATTCTTATCGTCCCTTGTTTTTTAGTAACTAGAACAATATTCGATACCCTATCAATTAAAGGAATTGGATAAATGAAACCTACTTTAAGTAATTTCTCAACTTTGGTTTTGATGGCAGCAGCTTTTCATGGGTGTATTTGACGCAACCGTTGCCGGACGGGTTTAGCATCCGGGTAGGTTTTGATGTCATGAAAAACGATTGAAGGATCAATTCTTGGCATTTCCTCATAGGACCAGGCAAACATGTCGCAGAATTCTTGAAATAGGGCTTTATATGTGTTGACTTATGTGTCCGTACAAGAAGCACTTAGCTGAATGTTTTCAACAATCCCAGGTTTGACTGAAATGTCGATAGGAACCATTCGAGAAATATTGGCTAAATTTTTTTCAGAATTAGGAAGTTTCAATGGATTTTGCGGTTCTTTGACATATTCAGCGGTAAAAATGGATGAAAAATCATTTTCAAAATCATCAATCTCAGGTAAAAATGAAGACCGATGATGAAGATCTTCCCATGGTAATGCATCGACAGACAACAGTTCCCGAATTTGTTCATCAGTGTGAACAGTTTCTGAAAAGGTTGTTGATTCTGAGGTTGAGATTGAAAGTGATTTCCCATTGATCTCATTCACTAGATTCGGGTTGTTTTAATTTGAGTCATAAAACGACTATACTGCCTAATAAGCAACTTCAAAGGGACTCAAAGGCATGGCATTTCCAAGAGAGTCCATCTCGGAATCGAATGGAACGATCCAAGGATCATCAAGAAAAATGGATTCTGATGAAATCATATGAATGATTGTGAAAGGAGATGGTACATTGGGAGGAGGAAATGAAAAATTTCCGAGTAAACTTGAATCTTTAACTAATCCTACTCCAACATCCTTATAAGGGATAGCGGCTTTTCCAACATGTTGAATACTCTCAGCAGAGGATGGGTCGGACAAAATGTAAGTTAACTGATTTATTGTTATGATCTTTCCATTATGTGGGAATGTAATAAGTTGAAAGACTGATGAAACAACAGCAGTCATGGCATAAGACCAACTATGACCCAAAAGAAGGTTGTAATCTAGAGGGGCATCAACCACCTCCACATCTAGATTAACGGTTTTTCCTTTAACCCCTATAGGTAAGTCCTGTAGAATGCCATAAGGATGAAACCATCGGCCATCAAAGGCTTTTAAAATCATCAAGGATTGATTAAGTGTAAGAGAACCAAGGGTTTTCCAACACTGTATCAACATAATACACGTGGAAGCTCCCTCATCAATCACAGTCCTAAAACAAGGTCTGTTTTTTACTAACACTAGAATCTGGAAAGCCACTTGCTGAGGAAGACGAGGTGTACTATTTTCTAAATCGAAGGCTATGAGGTTTGAGTCTTGAAGATCAATAGCTCCTATAGCCGATAGTAGCATTTTACGTTGTGTTGGACAAGATTGCAGCGCTTCCAAGGCCGACATTGTTGAAGGTGAACAACTAAATATTCAACAATGTTATAGTTATGAGCAGCTCTCGCATGTGGATTGAAAGCTGACTTTCGAAGTATACCCTTAGCGGGTGGTTTGATTACTAAGTCAAGATTTGGTTTCTCGATCTGTAGTGGATCGGAACCAGACGGAGCTGAGGTTGATGGATTGGAATTAGAAGATTCGGCTTCCTTACCACCAAGAGGAATTTTACTCCCGTAATATTGCGATTGTGTCATAATCCTTACATGTGACATCATCATTATGGGCTCTTCCGAGGCACTAGAGGAAGAACCTATCATTTTACTGTCTTGATTTGGAAAAGGATCCTTCAAAACAGCAAGTGTTTATGAACCTTTCATGATTTTCGCAACCTCGGCATGATGCGGACAATCCCTTGTAAAGTGCTCCTCATCGCAGATGAGACAAGGATATCGAGGTTTTCATTTCTCGTCAGTAGATTTAGGTTTATCGAATTTCTCCTTTGAGTTCTTCTTATTCTTCTTCTTACCTTTCTTCTTTCCGTTAGATTTTGATTTGGTCGTGGATGATTCTACGACATGAACATCAGTAGAAATTTCAGGTGAAGACTCTCCCTTAGGGGAGTCTAGTAAAGTTATAATAGGAGAAGAATTCTTGGAGGATTTCTTCTTACTTTTGGCATTAACAGTACTAATCATACCATCAGCGGCATGAGACCCTGAGGGAGGTGCAGCTATTTGATTTTGTTTCGGAAGGTCGGGGATTTTTTCATGTAACGTACCTGACTACATATAAACTAAGTCAAGGTACTGAGCTTGAGAAATTACTTTCTCTTCTATAATGACCCCTTCCTTAGCTACATCTTCAGTTATTTTGGGTAATAATGATTTTACAAACCATTCTGCCAAAATTTGGTCAAGGATAAAAACCTTCACTAAACAACATCGACGTCGCCACTCATGAATATGATCTGAAATATATGTGGACGTCAACTACTTTAATGAAGTTAATAATTCCGTGCCATTGTCATATCAGACTGGCAGCTGAAAATGAGTAAGGAAGGAAGTGGCTAACTGACTAAAATTATAAGAAGAGTCTCGTGGAAACTCAATGTACCACTTGGTTGCAAGGCCAATCAAAGTGCGTTGAAAAAGATGAAGACGAATTGAATCATCTATAATGGAATTTGATGCACACCAGAGATGGTAAGTCATCACATCATTAGATGGATCTTCTCCTGGCTTCCCCTCAAACTTTGGTATATCACTCGGCAGCTTATTTGGCATTGGCGGCCAAAATAGAAGATAATTGATGGGATCGTTTGTAAGGCGCAACAAGTCAAGAAAATCCAAAGTTTCTATAAATGGTAACCGACAGTTCGGATCCCGAAAACTTGGGGTCATAAGACCAGCCCCAGGAGGAGGATATCCAGGATAACTTGGTATCAAATTCGCATTTGGGATATTATATCCTCCTGGAAAACTAGGATTAACCGAACCATACTGGGGTTGTTGATATTGTTGATATGTATACCCAGGGTACGGTTGATACTGATAAGTTAGGTTCTGCACAGCATGGCCGTATTGGTACTGCCCCTGGTACGGTTGATAAGTAAATTGAGGTTGACTCGTACCAACTGTACTAGGCCCAGGTTGTCCTATAGGCATGGAAACCAGAGTTTGGATTGTAGGTCTAGACTTGGGTAAAGAGGCCTGAGGAGTTGATTGAATAGTAGAAACTGGAGCCGTTGATACTCTAGAAATGGGTGGAGTGGATTGAACAGAAGCCGTAGCAATTACAGCAGATGTTTGGGATGGAGTTTGAGGCAAACTAAGCCCAGACTGTTGAGCTGCGCTAGGTGTAGCAGTTTGAGTAGTAGGCTGGACAGGTTGCTGGGGTGAACCAGAAACAAAAGATTGTCTAGATTGGGATGACAACTGCACACTGGGCTGCGGAGTCTGTTGATCCCACACCATGTTCATTCCGGGGTATGGACCCATAACAGGTTGTGCGTATTAAGGACCAAAACCAGGTTGAGTGTAGTATTGATAATTATATGGTACATTTCCGGGTCCTTGAACAAATGACTGACCTGAAGGTGGTTGAAAACCTTGAGGTTGATATTGACCCTGAGGTTGGTACTGACCTTGAGGTTGGTACTAACCTTGGGGTTGGTACTGACCTTGAGGCTGGTATTGACCTTGAGGCACATATTGATACTGGGGTTGACCTTGAGGTACATGCTGGTACTGGGGTTGACCTTGAGGAAAATATTGCCCCGTAGGGACATACTATCCTTGAGGTTGCCCCCCAGGCAGTAACGGACTGCCTTGGCATTGTCCCCCAGGTGGTATTGGACTACCTTGCGGTTGCCCCCCAGATGGTATCGAACTACCTTGAGGTTGCGGATTAGGAGTAGTACCAGACATCATAAGAATATCTTCGACACTTAACGGTTTAGTTTCGTTATGACCAGGAGATATGGCATAATCGATGGGTCGAGGAGAAGCTCCTGAAAATGTACCAGATATAGACTGATACCCAGGAGGAACAGAAGGACCACGATGTAAGAAGGCTTTTGGTGTCTGAGTAAACAAGGATGACTGTCTCGACATATTCAAAGGAGGATAATAACCTCTAGGTGTTGGATGGAAAGGAAATCGAGGTGGTGAAGACGTGAGACCTAGATTTTCTAAGAAATTGGTCAACAAAATATACCAAGTGTCACCTATAATGGGAGTGTAGAAAATAAATTCACGCTCTCTAAGTTCAATAGTCGGTTGATTTTCAGGGATGCTTATACCTTCGTTCAGACTTGAACTTACAATTTCTTCAATGGAAATGGGTCCAGAAGGAATATTCTCGGTAATGATATTTTCTACTCTGGGTAAACTAGGACCACTAAAAACAGGAGAAGCAAATCCTGAAGACGGAGTAGCAGCAATTTCAGTTTCAGGTTCAGATATTTCAGGTTCTTCGACTAATGAGCTAGTAGGAGTGATACTACCAGTAACCTCAGAAAATGAAATCGGTTCATAAATATGTTCTATTGCTTGCACTAGATGATCAGGATGTGCAATCAACGAAAACTCTCCGGCCTCAGATGACCCAACCCTACTTTCACTAGGTGTGACAAGGGCTCGCAGCCCTTCTAGTTGACTTGGTGTAAATTCAGGAGGTTTCCCCCATAGTCGACGGGATATTCACGGTAATTCAGCCACGATTAATTTAATTACTTCACACAAAAACAAAGAAAAATCTCAAGAAAAACACCTAAAGTCTCTAAAGAACCAAACAATTTGAACCACACACCTAACAAATATAAGAGATCAAACCACACACAAACAGTATCTTTCCAGATTGAAAACACTAGTTGGTGATGAAATCCAACGTCACAAAATTCAATATAGAAATGGTGGTTGGAACAGTTACCCCGACAACCTGCTTAATGAAACAGACTGGTACAAGTTTCTCCACTATAACTGTCTCGAGTGAAGATAACCCACCAAAGAGTCCAAGTGAGTCTAGTTGACGTTTGCTCCAAGTACAGTGGGATCTTCCCTCCATCATCACCTAGGAAAGAATCCTAAACATTATGGTCACTAAGGTTACCAACAGAAACAAATATACTTGGGGGAACAGTCTACAATCCGATATGCACGCAAGGGTAGAGTAACAAGCTCAATCCCCTTGAAGGCTCCTTGACATAATCCAAGGTTTACCAACAAGTGACCCCAGGCTCCTCGACAATGATTAATTCGAGGTTTACCATTTTTAATACGTGACTATCTTCTATCGTTCCCAATGAGGAAGGATTGATTCCCACACTGGTTCGGATATGATCTCGTGCTTCTCCTTTAAGAGGAACTTTCCCAGAGCATATATGTAACAATTGGAATTTCTCCCTACTGCAAGATTGACTAGTTGTTTGTTTAAACTATCTTGGAGAGTTTATTACTCCCTACTCCAAGATACTAGCCAAAGCTATGTTGGTGAAAAGACCCCTAGAAAATAAAAAGATTGCTAGATTGATTTTAATTAAGTGTTAATTTTATTGTTTGTTCCTTAAGTCAATGGGTGTGGAGATGAAACTTTATGGTATGAAGACTCGACTCCAAAACACTAAAAAATGCACCTAAGATGATAACAATTCCTTTTCCTTTTCAATGAATTTCTAGCTAAGGAAGAGTTGAAAATGAAACGCTTTGCAAATCAAATCTTTCTCTTAACCTACAACTGAAAGGAAACTTTTTGTCTTTTTCAAAGGACTTTTAAAAATGAGACTACTAATCACGCTCACAGAAAATCCCTTTTCTTTTCAACAATCAACAACTACAAGAATAAGCAATTCCTTCAAGAGAGCTTTTAAGATTTCTAGAAAAACTCTAAAAAACTATTGAAAACAAATTTTCAACAAGCTTGTATAATTTCTACAAAAAACTCAAAACTATGATCTAATCTTGAGATCTAAATGAAAATGGATTGAAAAGAAACTTGAAATGTTTTCCAGGATGCTCAACTTAGTGTTTCAGCTAACTAAGGATCAATTTGTTCAACTCAACAAACTAATCAAAAACATCCAATTATATTTTAATAGAAAAATGAAATTCAAAACTTTTAATCAAGTTCAATCAAATTTTTGCAAAAGAGACAAATGGGATCTAGATCTCTTCACGGATAGATTTCATAAGCTAGTCAAACTCAACAAGAAGACTAGAGACACCAAGGTGATCTAAGGCTCTAAGGCTTCGGATCTCTGAGCTACTACAAAGACCAAGCAAAAACCAATCCAACAAACAAAACTTCTTAGAAAATCACTCCAAACAAGAATACCAATGAAAACTAACTCACAAGGAATTTTTGCCAAGACAAGTGCAGGTCTGGGCACATACTAACAGCTATGGATAAAAACTAAACCTAACTGGGTAGATGGATCTTAGGGTTTTCAAATTTTTGACAGGGGTTCGCAGGCATCTAGTAGAACCAGGTGCGGTGCCACTCTGTGTTACACTGTAACAGTGTGGATAGGTCTGCACTGTAACTGACTCAAATGGTGCGGTCCTCTTCCAAAATTTCAAAAAATAAAAATCCAACTAGGATCTAACCAGTACCCAAACTCACACAAATCAAGGAAAAATCAGAAACAAAAACGTAAGTTTCTCAAGTCAAAGCAAAGACAAATCAAAATCCAAACCAAACCAGTCCCCAGCAGAGTCACCAATTTGTTGGCCGGATAAATCATTCTTGCGGACAAGACCAATCTCCCTAGTATCTAATGATATCTAGCAACAACGATCACAGGAAAATCTACTTTTCTCTAAACATGTTTCAATTCATTAATGAATACTAAGAGGTGTAACAGACCCTACCTCGGTCCAACTCTTGTTTGAGGCAGTTTTAACCCAACAGATTTAAGCAATTCTCATTTAATAACCTACATACACAAACAAGCACACATCAAAGCATATCTGCGTATAACAAAACATGTTCATTATGAAGATCAAAGAGCTCATAAAATAAACCATTAGAGACAGTTCATTAAGAAAAACAAACTTGATTGTATTAACTTTATCAATAAAAGAACCTTACAACCTTTTCCTTGATGTTGCACAAGTTCTTTCCAAGGTCTAGCAGGAGTCTTCTCTACTTTGACAAGCCTCACTCACTTCCCAAATGACATGAAAGGTATGTGATCTCTCCTCTCACAAGCTCAAAAAGGAAGCCTAGTTTTCAGCAGCATTTACCCTCAAGAATCTTCAGCTTTCAACCTCCTATACAACCAGCCCAATGTATGAATTTATAGTGCAAATGGAGGAAGTTGTAGGTCCACCATTCAAGGGATAAGTTTCTCCTTCAATGGGATAAGCACCTCATATCATGGAGTTAGCTCCCTTAGTTATGGAATGGATGAACCAAGGTGGAGCGGACTTGCCAGCATAATATTCCTTCTAGAAGTGTCTAGAAGTGACCTAAGATGAGTTTTTAGGAATGAACTCATGCCTTTTTAACTTTTACAGGGGTTCACAGCCATTACTCAATAGATAGAGCAGTCAAGTTCGCAAGAAACATGACCATTGGGTGCGGCACCGTAGGTAATGCTAGGAGAAAGTTCGAAACTAGGATTTGAGATATTTTTAAGGTCTTTCTCCCATTTTCGAGGCTTGACATGAAGAGCTGAGTTTTAAAACTTGCAAAGGAGGTATGTATGAGTGTTGATGGACTCACACAAACTGTATAAAGTCATGATGACAATTTTTTGTGTAACACTTCCCTGTCTCTCTTCTTGCTTCTTTCCTCATTTAGAGGAGTCTGTAATGCAGGAACTCCTACTTCTTCGGTTTGGACTGGAGGAATTTGCCCCCACTGATCAGTCATTGCTGGCTTCTCTTTGTATGCCACTTCCTTACCCTTAGAAGACCCTGTAACTGGTGTGTTGGTTTCTTGTACAGACTGCTGAGAAGTTCCAGCAAAGAATGTACCAACTCCTAATTGTTGAGGCAATTTGAAAGATACCTATCCAAAAGAGTCCAGGTCAAGGCTTTTTTCAAGATCTTTCATAGCTTTATCCATCTTTTCTTGCTCACTAATTTCTTCTATTAATGTTCCTTCTACCCATTCTTCTTGATTTGCATACTATTCAATTTCTTGGATTCCATGATGTACATACACTGATAACCTGTTCCTTACTTTTCCGTCACTTATAAAACTATTTGGGTCATATGGCACCCATCGAAAACTCTTCTTCAATCTAAGGTGTTCTTATAATATCTTCTCAGCATCTTTCCATGCATCCCTAGAGTTGATGACATAAGGGCCTAACTGGTTTTTTATTCTCAGTTGGGCCTTCTTCTTTGCATTATAAAAATGATCTAAATCTACTTTTATGATCTCTCTGAAATATTATAATGCTAATAGTCTCATGGGCACATATTTGGGTAGCTTGAAAGGGCACAGTTCACAGCCATATATTCTGATTTCAGTGTGATTCTGGTACAGGTACAAGTTACCTATCATGTATTGTTTGGAGAGCTGCTGAATCCTTTTCATGTCACCAGAGATCCTGGGAGGGGGGGCTCCTATCAGCAGAGTGGAGCCTTTATGTACAAACAAGTCAATGAATTCATTATAGGTATAAGGGCACTCATAGGTATTATGAAAGACTGAGGTCCAAAAGATGACAGAGCTTCGATTTCCCTTTGAGTCCAATCTCCTGATGGGGAAAAATACTGTCTAGATGATAATACAACAAAAGGTGGTATATGAAAGATGTATACTTGAAGAATCCTTCTCTCTCCAGGTTTAAGAATTGGTCATGGATTTTATTAGTAATGAAAGTGGCATAGTCATATTTGATAGCAGGGGGCTGTCCTGGGGTAAACATTGACAGTAGAACTAGGGTAATCTCATCAACATACTCACTAGTATTCAATCCCAAGATCAGGGATATCATGTCAACAATAAGTCTACCCGTTTGAGTGAAAAAGACTTGCAGATAGGGAGGTGGGCGTGTAGGTTGATGCTCTAGTAGCATGAATGTATGAGCAATACGGGTTACCTCTGAGGTGGATAATTAAGAAGATTTTTCAAGTAGATACCCCATGGAAAGGGGAGCAAGGGGCTCAATGGAATGGAAGTGTATCATTTCATTAATAGACTCAGTAGTTATACGGAAAAGAAAAATTTGAGATGGGGACATGATTGCTCTATGGATAGGGTCATAATTGGCACAACACTTATGAATAATGTCTAGAAAAACATGAACTAAGGGAATGAAGTACATGGGAAGGTTAGACTCCCATAACCCAAAAATATCAAAATTGTTTCGATAGCTATCCCTGAGTTGGCAGAAAGATTGAAGATGGTTCATGTTACTAGATAAACCTTTTATTTGGAAATCTTTGTCGGCCAAAGGTAAATAATCCAAGTCTTTATAAGTTACATTCATAGGTGTGACATTCAGGGTTGTGGGAGCTTCCATGTTTGGTTCTTGTGTTTTCAAACTAGAAGTCAAGCTTCTGTGGAAAAAATGGGCAAAACAACAGTTCAGGGTGTATTTCTATGAGAGCTACAGACTGATTTCACTTGAATTTGGCTATTTTGGGTAAAACTCACAGAGGAAAAAATGAAATTGTCGGTTCAAGAAGTGAACTGGGGTAAATACATGTTTTTGGAGGTGAACTATGTAATTTGCAAGTTGCACGATGAGTTGTAGAGCACGACGCTAGAGTTTGTAGGCCGAGTGATGGACTGGACGTGATTTGCATGGAGCACAGTAGCAGAAAATGTGGGTGAAAATGACATTCTCTCGACTATTTACCAAAATTTGGTTTGGCGGGGAATTTTTGGCATTTATTGAGCAACTAACGTCACAGTGATGGGACATTTTTTCGTGACGCAGAGGATGGTAAGCAGTTTTCTCCTGCACCACTTTTAGGGTCAAGTGGTTTCAAGCGGAGGGAAAGCAATCATAGTGAGAGCGTGACTCGTGTCCATGGTACGAGAGCAATACAGCCAATTCCCCAGGACTTAACGTGTGGTCGATGGGGGGGTCACGGTATGAGCGTGGACTGTTGGATGAGCGGGCCCAGATCTAACGGCTGATGGGCATCAAAGATGACATAGGGTCAAGGAGCAAGCCCATGTTTAATAAACATTAAGTTAATTGCATCGGGTGCAATTTCATTGGTCGACGCTTGGTTATTAATCAACCCAAATGGTGATTAATCCCTTTAATGCGGTAGGGGAATTTTTATCGAACTTTTTAATAAATTTGTTAATTTCGTAATAAACAGTGATATGGTCATATTCGACCAGGGTAGGGATATTAATAATCTGGGGTTTTATCATATTTACATAATACGAGAAGGGTAATATTTTTGGGATTTATATAATAATTGTCAGTAGTTAATATGAAAAAACATAATAAACGAGCGCTAAGTTTAAATGTTGGGAATTCCACATAGAAACTTAAGCTAGAGATACACAAACCAGGGTTTTTATGGAAAATTTTTCCATTTTCTTAAGTAAACTAAGGTTTTACTTGGGCAAAGGTTATGAGATGGAATGAGTAGTCTGTGAGGGATATTAAGAATAGATCTTAACATTGTGAGGGAATTAGTAAATGATTGGGAAAAGTATGAAGGGGAGTTAGTCATGCAACCTTGCTTTGTTTGAGCTACTTCCAGTATAATTTCTACCTGGTACTTGTGATTTACAGTAAAAGTTAATACATGTGGAAACAAAATCTATCACAAGTGAAATTTCTACAACACCACTCTACCTACCATGCCTACTTGCCTCGCATTTTTTCTTCTTTCTTTATGTTCACTTGGACTGGAAAACCCACATCATTTTCTTTTTCTTTTCAAGGCAATCCTATGTAAGTCAACACTTGTAACATCCAAGGGCTCAGATTTAACTATTGAGCTCCTTTGCTTCTCTACCTATCTATTTATCTACCAAGATTAAACAATTTGGTCAGATTTTATTCTCCATCTCTAAAACATGAAATTGAAACATGAACTAGCCAAGATTAAGATGTTTGGCCCTTCATCAATTGTGGCATGAGTTAACAAACTACACACAATCAAATTATTACTACAAATAGAATAGTAGTGGAATTTTTGACTTGCACAATTTCCTGGTCTATTTGATTTGGGGTTCATTTCTTTCTTTTTTTTACCATTTCATTCTTTTTTCCCTTTGATTTTTATTTTAGGGCATACCCTATACATTTTTTAAATTTTTTTATTTTTTCTTTGACAATATGGATAAACTTTGCAACAAGAGAAGGTATGAACATATTATAGAGCTCATCAATGTCAATCATGAAATATGACACCTATTGGTATAGGAGCATAATAGTGGCTCCACTTGGGGATGGCTTTCCCTGGTGGAAAGTCAAGAACAACAGGTAAGATGGCCTTCTCCCTAACTTTGACTGTGCTTTGAAATTTTCTTCTGCTAGTTGCTTTATTATATATATGATAGCTACACCTGTGAAGCTTAGGGCCTTCTCTTCGGGCTTCAACTTCAGCAAGTTACTATCCAATCCAAACCGAGACATTATCAAGGATATAGTATGTACATGTTAAGAATATATCTGATCAAAGTAGTACTTCAGCATTCGGCTATTCACTGGCCCTTCTTTTGTTTCTGTTCCATCCAGGTTCTTTAAAAAGTAAGTATTGTTCCCTTGCAAGGCCTGGCTAATAAAAGGTACCTTCCATAGCAAGTCAAACTTCCCATGTTTTCCCTTGTCTTCTCTCCTGGAATCCCATTTTAAAACTTTGTCTCCAAAGTAGAAATCTTCTGCCTTGGTCCTCTTATCAAATATCTTCTTGAGTTTTTCTTGTAGCACTTGAGATCTCTGGTATACCTCTTCCCTAGCCTGCTGCAAATGGATGGTCTAATTTATTCTTCTCTAAATGTCATTGGGTTCCACCTGAGCTTCTTGCAGCAACTTCATTATAGGGACTCCTATAGATGAAGGAAATACAGCCTCCGTGCCATAAACCAACTCATAAGGGCTACTTCCAATAAATCTCTTTGTAGTTAGTCTGTCTGCCCATAGTGCATTTGTAAGCTTCTTGTGCCAGTTTTTCTTGTTCTCTTCCAACAATTTCTTAATAATATTGATGAGGATTTTATTGGAAGACTCAGCTAGACCATTACCTTGAGGGTAATAGGTTGTGGAATGGCCTAAAGTGATATGGTATTTATGAAAAAAACTTATCATTTTCTTGGATTTGAAAGCAACAGCATTGTCAGTTATGATCTTTTCAGGGCAGCCAAATTGGGACAGTACGCTGGTTTCTAAGAATCCTATAATCACTGTATCATTGGCCTATTTGGTAGGAATGGCTTCTATCCACTTGGTGAAATAATCTGTAGCAATGAGGATCCATTTATTTTGGCTAGAAGAGGGAGGATGGATCTCTCCAATGAAGTCTAAACCCCATTGTTGGAAAGGCTTTTATGTGGAAATTGGTTTAAGGGGTAAAGGTAAAAGTTTCCTCTTGCCTTCAAAAATTTGACATTTATGGCAAGAAGTGACAAATTTCTTTACATCAGTGAACAGTGTGAGCCAATAAAATCCATCCCTTAGGATTTTATCTGTAGTTTATTTCCAATAAAGATGTCCACCCCAATCCCCTGCATGAAATTCTTTGAGAACTTTGTCAGCTTCATCTTTTATTAAACAATTCAATAGAATACCTTCATGATTTTTCCAAAATAAGGCATTATTTAAAATAAAAAAAATTGAAGCTTTCATTTTCAAAAACTTTTTCCTTGTTCTGGAAAACCCTGGAGGAGCTTGCAAGTTTAATAATACATTAGTTATATCAGCATACCTAGGTGATTCTAAGAAGGTCTGATTGATCTGTGGAGTCGCCATCTCCCGTTCATTATCTAGTTCATTGATAAATCAAGGGCTTGAAAGTTTGTTTCAATCATGAGTTTAGCCAATCACTATCCTTTTATAAGCTTTGTAGGTTTTATTTCAATGTCATACTCCAATATATTAGCTATCGATTTACCTCGTTTTCCTTCGATTCCCTCTTGAGTCAGGATGTCTTTGACAAAAGCACTTGGTACATAAGCTATTACATGGGAGTACAATATATAAACTTGGGAGTCTTTAATAGCTTTCACAAGTGCATAAGCCTATTTTTCCATGATTTGGTATTTTAGTGGTGCATCTCTAAGTGCTTTACTAAAAAAGGCTATAGGTTTTTCACATCCTTGGTCATCGTTTTGTAGTAAAACAACAGCAATGGTATGTTCTGATGCAAATGAAAATATCATGAAGTCCCTATCAAACTTTGGACTTGTAAGGACTGGTGTTTTGGTCAAAGCCATTTTAATTTCTTCAAACGATTTTTTTGCTTCTACTGTCCATTTAACCTTGGAATCCTTTTTTAACATATTGTTCAGCAATCTAATTAATTCATCCAAATTAGCTATAAATCTCCTTAAAAAATTGATGAGATACTTGTAGGATGGCTTGTATCCTATCAGGATCAATTCTGATGCCATCTTTGGAGATGATGTGGCCTAACAATTTGCCTTCCTCTAGACCAAATAACGATTTCTTAGGGTTTAATGAAATACCATACTTTCTGCATTTTAGAAACACTTGTCTCAAATGATCTAAATGTTGTTGATCTAACTTAAAGAACACAGTAAGGTCATCTAGATATATGACCAGAAAATCCTGGATCTCCTTTGCAAAAGCTATGTCCATTGCTCATTGAAAGGTTGCCCCTGCATTCTTAAGTCCGAATGGCATTTTAACATATTTGAAAGTTCCCCATGGTGTTGTAAAAGCAGTTTTTTCCTGGTCATTAGGGTGGACCAGAATCTGGTTAAAATCTGAGAATCCATCTAAAAGTGAAATCCTAAAGGCACCTACTACCCTTTACAAAATGTGGCCCATCTTAGGTAATGGGTAATTGTCTTTCAAAGAAACATTATTCACATTCCTTAAATCAACACACAATTTGATTTCTCCTTTCTTCTTTTTGGTAGGTACTAAATTAGACACCCATTCTAAAAACATGATAGGAGCAATTATTCCTGCTTCATACATCCGTTTGATTTCTTTTTCAACTGAGGGAAGTAGTATAGGGTTAATTCTTCTGAGCTTTTATTTGAATGGTTTCTGATCTTCTTTGAGGGGTATTCTATGTTGAATTACAGAGGTGTCATAAGATTTTAGATCTTCATAGCTCCAAGAAAAAACATCTTAGAATTATTTGAACAGTTCAACATATTTACGCTTTTGATCAAGGGGCAAAGTTTTGGATAATTTTATCATTTTCAGATTTTCGTTAGTTCCTATGTTACAGTCTTCAATGTCTGCTTTTAGAGGTTTCATTTTGGGTTTCCTTGGGATATTATTAGAATCAAATAAATCTTCCAAGGGAGTCAATCCTTTGGGAAAATGATTATATTTCAAATCAATAACTTCAGATTCTCCTTCAATGATCTCATCAATATCTATTTCTTTCATATCTTGCATTTTTTTATTGGTAAATTTTGTGGGGTGAAGCCTTTGAGTTGCATTTTCTGCTGAAATGTCTGTTTGTATTTTATTTGCTTGATAAAACTCACTCACAGTGTCAAGGTCTATATTTGCACTGGAAAACTGTTCCTCTAGGGTCAAGAAATTGTTAATTTGACTATCATTTTCAAAAACTTGCCAATTCTTCACATTGTCAGGTATGGCTGGCCTATGTCTCATCTCAGCTGTGAACTGATGATTAGGTTGAAACAGTAATTGGCAAGTGCTAGCAAATGTTGCTAAGTTGTGAGCATGCAAATTATGTTTTCTTGGAATTTTCTCAAGCTGTGTTTCAAGAAATGTGTTGAGGAGGTCAATTGTTGTTCCTCTATAAGCTTTCAGTCTGGGATCAATTATGAGGAAGTTTCCTTTTATCTGTTGAATGACTAAATTAGAATCTCCCAAAACTGATATCCTGATTGCCCCTAGACTTTTGACCAAATTAAGTCCTAGCAACAGGGCTTCATATTCAGCCATATTATTGGTGCATTTAAAGTTTAACATGTAAGCGTGACCCTCTGTGTGATCATTTTCTAGATTGTGCACCCAAATTCTAGCTCATGCTCCTAATTTGTTAACTGAACCATCAAATTCTAAGTACCAAAGGGTTTCATGTTCGTATTTAGTATTAGGAGTCTCAGTAATTTGCTTTATGGGAAGATATATTTCTTTGGTTTCAGTTGATTTCTCTTGATTGTCTGATGCATCAATGTTCTCAGAAATTTCTTGAATGTGAACACTGGGCTTTTCGGTTGATGCTTCTTCTTGTTTAACTGCCAAAACCGTTACATCAGTTGCAAGATCAATTCAGCATTGTAGAGAATGAAGGTGTCCATGTCAGAGTGCATAGAGAATATGGGAAAATTCTGGGGTTTCTCCTGGCTACTGACCACATATTTCATTAAAGTTTCTCTGTACAATTTCTTAGGTTGACCAAATACTGAAATAGTAACATAGAACATGTCCAACTGTAATGATCCTTGAAGCTTTGCCCCCCAAGACCTAGACAATAGCATGTCGTATTTTGGTGGAATGTCAGCTACCACTATGTCCATTAAAATGGTTTTGGTAGGGTATTGAACTAGTGACACACATAAATCTTTAATCAGTCCTAGACACCTGACCTGGCTTGAGTCAAAAGAGAATAGGTCTTTGTATGGCTTGGTAATATCTAGGTCCAGCTTCTCCATCACAGATTTAGGCATTAAGTTATGAGAAGCACCTGAATCAAACATGGCATTATGAAGTATTTTGTCATGTATGTTCAAACTTACATAGAAAGGAGGAACACCTCCATCTACTAATTTTCCGTTTATCTCAAGTCCAAAAATTAATTCAAGTTGGTCATCAAAAATATTTACTGAATATTTTTTCATAGAAATTTGGAGTGATTTGCTAATTTGACTTTTGTAGACATCATGTTTAGCCAATTCTAACAGTGGAATGGTTATCTTTAATTTTCCTATTTCTGTCTCAAGATTGAAAGGTTTTTTAGTTTGAGTTTTTGTATTTTGGACAATGGGATTCTCTTTTACTGCTGTATTTTCTGTGTTTTTCTCTTTTTCAGGAGTGGTGTTATGGGCTGAAGTTGCTTACAAATAAATTTCTAGAGGTTCTTCCACATTTCCTTTAGAAGGAATGGAAGTGGAAGGTTGTCTGTTAGGTCATTGCTCGTCTGATACATCTTCAATTATTGGGTTTTCTGGGTTAGGACTTGTTCCAGGAAGGGCTTGTACAGGGGGTTTATTGATTTTAACTTTGTTAGGCTGCTTGGTATCCTTATGCTTATTGGTTTCGGGGACATCTATTCTCCTACTCCTCAGATTGTATTGCTTGTGGACCTCATAAATTTTTGTATCATATCCCTCCCTAAAATCAAATGACTTACCTGACTATGTTTGGAATTTTTCAAGAGTGTGAGCTTCTTGGTCTTCTTGGGTTTAGAAAACTTGTTGTTCATTATTGAGGCCCATTAAGTTAATTTGAGTTTCTTCTGGTGGTTCATCCGAGGTTGAGGCTTCAACAAAATTTTCTTGGAATGGGGGCCTAATGTTTGGATCAGGCACATTCTTTCCAGTATTATGGTTTTGATTTTTCCTGAAGTTTGGATTTCTCCCAACATTACTTGGTTGACCATCCCAAGATGATTTCTTCTCAATTGTTTCTACTCTATCTCCCAGTATATCCATTCCTTTAATAATAGCATATAATTTCTGTTCAAAAGAAGAGCGTTCTTCCTTAAAAGGTATCATTCTTTCGGCTCTGGCACGAGCTCGCTTAGAAATCAGGTTGGCCTCAACGCTAACAGCTATGCTCTGCATTTCTTCTAGGTCTCAAGGAGCTCTTTCCCTATGCTGATATGCCATATCAAAATCAAATGCATCAGGGAATTTAATCAAGGCCAAATCCAGAGGAGGTCGAGGTTTTTAGGAATAGCATTGTATACATTATTGAATCTGGTGCAGTAATCTTGGACAGTTTCTTGTGTGCCTCGTTTTAAGACTTCATATTCTGATAAAATGTGGAGAGGATCTTTCTTCTTTTCCCATCTGTTCAAGAATGTCTGATAAGGAGCATGTGGGTCATTAATACTGTTTGCAAGAAGTTCTCTAAACCATGTTCTAACATCTCCAATCAAACTTTGAACAAAAACTCTCATTCTAACATCATCAACGTCAGCCTCATATATTTCAAAGTAATCTGTCATTTTTTTAGTATGTTGTTGAGCTATGTAAGTGCATGTGCCATCAAAAGGAGTGATTTCACTCTGGTAGTCTTGGGGCATAGCCCTTAGATTGGCAGGTAAGTTCAGAGGAGCATATATGTTTGCCATGATAGCAGGAATATATGTGACAACTGGTGTAATAGGGACAACAACAAGAATATGGACAGTGGATGGAAGAGTGGTAGAGGTAGCTTGAGTTTGGGAAGTGTGAGGTGCTAATGGTGAGCTTGGAGAAGGGGTAGTAATCACAGGAAGGTTTGGTGTTTTTTCAGAGGTAAGCTCAAGTTGGATGGAGCTCTGCAAATTCCTGTCAATATGTGGAGTAACAACTTCAAGCTGCAAATTTTCAAGGAATATTGGATCTTGAACTATGTGGTGTCAAGCTATAAAAAGGGTCTCTTTCACCTCTAATTACCTCACATTAATATGTCAATCCGAGAACGTTTTGTTATTTCAAAGAGTGTCTCTGTCTGAGGCTATCATTTTCCAGAGTAATGCTAGTAGTACAATGTTCGAAAATACAAGAGTAAATGAATGCCTGTTTACAGCTAACTACTTCAAAAGATTAAACCACACATTCAGAAAAATAAGAAATTTATCAGTCAAGAGTTTAGTAGCAATAACTCATCCCTTTGTAAACTGATGGAAAAGGAAACCAGAGAACAGATCATGGATCTGGGTGCCGGACAGTAGATGTCAATGCTCACTACAACCTGGGATCGTTCTTCACACCAAAATAACAAATGACAGGAAATGAAACGATAGATAAGAAATGGAACAACAATTAAGAAATAGAACAAAAAACCTGAAATGGAACAACAAACAAGAAACTGTAATAGCAAATAGGTCTAACAAGAAGTAACACCTTAGTCTACAAGATCAAATGCACTAATCATAATCTACAAGAATCAAACGACAATCCTTGACCCTTAAGGATGGATTGAACAACACACCAAGATGGAACAACACTGATTAATGATGAATTATAGAACAATGTTTGAAAACCATATATACACATGGCACACCTTAATAGTAATCTGATCCAGTTAGCAATCTCAGTTAGAAAGAGTACGACTGCATTTCAAAATAGAATAGCATTGTTTAGAGATCCAACAATTGCAAAGGACATAACTCCCAAGATGAATTCCGTAATGTCAATGAACAAGTTCACAACATAGAGGCTCTGTAATTAAACAACAATAGTATTCTGTAAAGACTAGCAGTATTATATCAACACTTAAAAGAACAGTGATACGATGCAGAGTCAATACAATAGTTCTGTCTTTAGAAACCTTAATAAATTAAACATAACAGAGCATGTGATGCAAACTTACAAAACACATCAAATTACCAAATAACGTCGATAAGCAAACCATGTATAAACCAAACGTAATATTACAGGAGCAAGTATCCTCCAGGGCCGGTCCCTTAGCCTCCAGGGGTATACCACTTGAAGTTATTCCAGACTCAGAGATGAAATAGAAACCAAATTTGTATTAATGCATAAAGCGAAATTACAATAGATCAGTTATGAACGAGACTCGATGATCAAAGTTCTGATCTTAAAGGAAATTACATAAAACATAATAGATTCTAACTCCCCTCAAGCTAAGAGTGCTTCCCCTTTTATAATGGTGAAGGCAGAGATATCTAGGTGCAAAAATAGTTAAAGCGCCAATCGCTCAGGATCGATTTGCCGAACCGTTAGTCCTCAGTCATCTCTTTTCTTTCTTGCACTGAGCCGACATCTCCACTTCCTTTCCAGGGCTGATTTTCTTTGATTTGTTTTTCCTTGTTTGCATACGGTTCCCCATCAAAGGGACAATGGTTAACCCATCCTTGTCCTTTCCTTTGCAACAACAGTTTCTCGTTTTTCCTTCTTTTTGCATAAGGAAATGAAAATTGTCAGTGTTTTCGTCTTGCATATTAATCTCACAGGTTTTATTACAATTCCTTACCATTTTTCTAGTTCATGATGCAAAAGGTTTGTAAGTTCTAATGAAAAGATGCTGAAATAATTACCAAAAATATACCTTCTTTAGTACTCCACACACCCCCTTGCTTACCCTTTTTCATGCCCTCATGAAAACATTGTAGTTGACATGTATGGCAGTCAGTGAGTAGGCTGGAGATGGAATATCATGTGAAGGCCTACATCCATGATGCATAGCTAGGTGTTCAAAGAAATGGCCTATCTGACCCTCAGGCATCTCATATAGGGCTTGGTATCTGGGTGCAGGGTGCCAAATAATTAGACTCTAAAACCTATATCCTAACCAGGATGGCCCTGCTCTCAAAATGACTTTGCCATATAGGTGCAAACGGTTGATAGCTAATTTAAAATTTTCATACTTAAATGGTTCCCTGAGCTGGATATTCGGATTAGAGATCTGATACCGAAATTTAGCCGCATCAATGACAAGGCCTTTGATAGAGAAAATATTCTATTCCTTGTCGAATGATTGCCTCATGAATGGGTCCTAATGTTTCAATTACACCTGGAGTATTCATGAGGTTTCTATGTTTTCTCCAAAGTTGTACTAGATTCCTAGGCTCAGCTCTTATCCACAAATCTAATTCGTTTTCTTGTCTTTGGAAAGCTTTATAGGCTTTAAGCCATTTAATTTGATTAACCCCAAATGAAATAAATGCCTGGAATTGGATATCCCCAATGAAAGGGCCAGGGTTAAGCTCGGTCTCCTGGCCTAATACATGGTTATGTAAATAAAACTCACACAGTAGTCTCTGAACTTTTACCCTGTAGCTCTTACAGCAGTTTATAAAATCATCGATGGTGTTAATTTGTATGGGAGCACCTGCTTTAACAACCTTTATTTTCAATTGCAAATATTGTTCCATTAAAAACAAGGCATAATTCTTAGCAGGGGCTCCACATGCTAGGACGTCATTGTATAAAGAACATAAGGTATCCATCTGCTTGATAACTATATCTAACTTATGAGTTACCTTCGCGAATTTTTATTCTTCCCTTCGCCACCCTTCAAAGGCCTAGCTTTTGGATAGACTGACGTTCCTAAGCTGCTGCTGTAGCTCTTCATACTTTTCTCGAGGGATCATTTTCTCTATAAGCTTTTCTGATACTTGCTGAGCTTGCTTCAAACCCTTTCGTAGGGTTACCATTTTCGGATCTCTTTCCCATGCAGCAGTGGAGGCCCGGAATTTTACCTGAATTTTCCTATTGCGTTGTTTTGTGTTCATGACCCTTATCACTCCAGAAGGTGGTGTCTCTATCTAAATTTCCTTAGTGCGGGTCAACATATCATCCATTTCTATCTTAATGTGGATATCCGTCCAATGTTGTTCCTTTTTAATTTGAACAACAATCTTCTCCTCAACATCATTTGGAACAGCAGTCTGCTTTTCGACAGGGTTTTGAATAGCAGGATGGACTCTGGTCCTCCGACCCTTTGTCTTGAGGGGTTTTGCTGGAGTGGTTGCATTTTTCCTTCCCGAATTCCTTTTTACCCTTTTCCTTGCTTTTAAAATCCTGATATGCTGTCAAAGCTGAACTATTACATTCAGTAGTCTCTGTTGTTCTTTTCGTAATTCCTTAATTTCCTCAATTTCCTTAGAAGGAACAACAGACTATTCACTGCGGCCTGAACTGTGACTAATTACCTGATTTTCTCTCTGGGGTGCTTCTTTGTTGCTCTGCTCTAGTTGCTCCAAGGCAAGAACCCTAACTGATTCTGTTATTTCTTGGGTGACTTCCTTTTCTACCCCCCTTTCCTTCGGAATTTCTTCTGGTGTCATCTGGCTAGGAACGGATTGTTCCTGTTCTGCATCTCTTGTCATATTTTCATCATGAATAGGCAGATTCTCTTCTTCTACCTCCTCTGCATGTGATTCTTCAAGTGTATTTCCCTCTTGAGGTTCCTCTTCAGCGTGGAGATCTAATGGACTGGAAGGTTGGCCATATTTGCCCATATTGGCCAAAAATTTGGCCAATTCATCTTCTCTCAATGGATCTTGCAATGGGCTACCTTCCTGTTGTTCTGTTTCCTCCTCCTGCGCAGATTGCTCAGTTTCTTCTTCCATTTCTCCTTCCTCTTTTTCCTGCATTCCTTTCTCATTGTCTTCCCCTTATAATCATGGGGGTTGCTCATCTTATATCTCTACTGGTTGACTGGTGTTTCCTTCGGGTTTCTCCAACCTCCCTCGTAGCCATGTTAGCCGGATCGATTTCCTTCGTTTTTCTGGATGCTCAGATGTACTTGTGGCATGTTTACGTTTTGGGGATGGTGTGGTCAATCCTCCATCCATCATGGCAATTAGCTCTTCTCAGCTGCTCTGTTGCTGGGTAAGGCTATGGCTGACTATTAACCAAATCAACCCATGATGACTAACAACTGACTCTAAATGTTTTGCCTTTTTTATGTTCCATGTAACGTCATGAAGTAATGAATTCAAAAATGCAGGTAAATTTACAGAGAATTTTTGCTTTAATACAACTAAGAGTTTAAGATTTCGTGGTCTTACCATGTCTTTTCTGCCTTCACAGGTGATGTAGCTTTGAATGGTTTTCACCAATTCCGCCCATGGCTCTCCTAATGCTGCTGGTAGAACCCCTTTTCCTCTAATTGTCAGGCTCTGGCCTTCCTCCTAGAAGATTTCTATGATCTTCTGCAATCTCTCCTTCTTTAACGTCCATACAGGTCCAGCAGCTGGTAGTCCCGAGACTTCTGCGATTATGTCATCGGTGACTGCTATGTGTCTCCCCGTCACTGTGGAGTGATCCTATTGCAAGTTCTGCAAGAATTAAATTGCTACAGTCTCGTTGGATTCCTGTAAGCGATTGAGATAAGTTAGCCACCCTGCTCTTGCCAAGATTTCCCATGCAGCATCAGAGACTGTTAACACCTACGATTCTCTCCGAATCGATCTTCCTCCCATGTTTATGGTTTCACTGTAAAGTCTCAGAGTTTTGACAATGGAACGACAGTTGTTCACACTGTTTGAAACACAGAGAGGCTGACAGACGCAAGACTCGCTCAAAATCTAATGCTGCAGAGTACACAATGGAAATGGCTTATGAACAACAAGTCATGCAAAAAATAAAAAATAGTATACCGTTGAGTTGTGCTATTCTGAAATACACAGCTTCCCGAATAGTGATCTGACACGTAATCCAGGGAATGATGAGGTTAACCTCCCCCCCGCCACAATGTGATAGGTCGTCCCGGCCGTCAATTAAAGGAGCAGTGTGCCGTTCTGAAACATAGTCCTTAAGGAACAACATATGGCAATATTCCATGTTTACAAAAGTAGCAAATTACCGAAATCGAGGTGTAGAGTTAGGTCGCTTAATACGTAAGAAACTGCGGTGATATGATGCGAGGCTGGGGGGATAGGACATCTGCCGTGGATACGGAGTCTCATGCAGTCATTGTCAATTGTTCTGTCATTATTGGTGATAATAGATGTGCATGTGTTGTATGGTTCGGGAATAATATATGATTGATTACTAAGGCATAAGAAATAGAAGGGTGATAATAACTACCTATTGGTGTAAATAATGTGACTTCAATACCATTAACAGTGCTCTGCTGCCGACAGGTTTTCATAACCTTGGAAGAGTTTTTTATTTCACTCACAGAACCATGATCCTTTGTGTATGCTTAGGAAATGTTGTGTGATGTCAAAATGTAGGCCATTATGCTGGCTTGGTGACCAGTTAGCCATAATGACATTCACGAGGAAGGAGTGAAAGGTGGGCAGGCCGGCTCATGATGAGACCTCCTATTCCAAGGGTTCTTTATTTGATATACCTTTTGGATCGTATCCCTAGTGCGGTGGACATAGTGGGAATGCCACTTCTCTTTCGTCCTCATGATCATGGTATACTGGCTCTTGATGAGACCCCCTATCCTGCATTTGACAACTTATAAGTCACTAAGACATCATTGTTTGCTCTTTTTTCTTTCTTTTTCATAAAGTACTTTCCCTATTTATACATAAAGGGTGGTTCAACACTCCTTAAGAGTAGGAATTGTGGAAGAAGTCTTAACATCTCAATAGGAAGATATAAACCCTTTGCTCTTATTCCTGAATAATAATCAAAGAGGATTAAAAGGGACCAACATGATAAAGATAACCAATCAAAGCAGAATTAGTAGAACAATGACAGCAAAAGATAATGAATAAGCGTGTCCTTCCTTCTGTCCTCTTACCAATTCAGAGCAATTTCTTATAAAAATAGTGATTTTATGATTCACTGATTTCAGTATGTTGTGAATTTGTATCCATTGCATAAGTGCATAGTTGTATTCTACAAGACTTGAAAGAATAGGAACAGTAAGCATCCTTAATTTAGAATAGAAAGGGGAACAAGTTGTTTCAAAAAGGGAGAGAAAAATAATGCAAGTGGTGTTCCTTTTAGAAAAAGGAACAACAAAAGATCAAAAATGTTGTTCCTTTGGAAAAGGAACAACAGAAAACACAAATCTCGTTCCTTTGAAAAAGGAACAACAAAAATCGAAAATGTTGTTCCTTTGGAAAAGGAACAACAAAACACACAAATGCCATTCCTTTGGAAAAGGAACAGCAGAAATAAAAAATGTTGTTCCTTTGGAAAAGGAACAGAAGAACACGGAAATGTCATTCCTTTGGGAAAGGAACAGCAAAAATCGAAAATGTTGTTCCTTTAAAAAAGGAATAACAAAGCACACAAATGTCATTCCTTTGAAAAAGGAACAACAAAAACCGAAAATGTTGTTTCTTTAGAAAAGGAACAGCAGAACACAGAAATGTCATTCCTTTGGAAAAGGAATAGAAGAAATCGAAAATGTTGTTCCTTTGAAAAAGGAACATCAAAGCACACAAATGTCGTTCCTTTGAAAAAGGAACAGCAAAAACCGAAAATGTTGTTCCTTTTGAAAAGGAACTGTTTGGTCAATTTAGTGATACCTAAATTGCAACTTTTTAAATGTCAACCCGGAGCTCGTAAGCTGATGAAGTGAGGTGTATTGTATGTACTTAGGCAACTATTTCTTAAGCTTTTGTCGTTTTTACTTTTTAGGGTTGTTTTCAAGTATATCTCTCCTAATGTGGTGTGACGAAATAAAGTGAGTGAAGTGTGTGAGATTGTGATGTGCTTCTTAAAACTCAAAATCAAGTGAGTGAAGTGTGTGAGATTGTGATGTGCTTTTTACAACTTAAAAGTACTCTACAAGAAAGCTTGAAATGAAATCAATGCTTAAAGGAAAGTAAAGGCATCAAATAAAAGACTAATGGCATTGGCCCAGTGCCTCTGTTGCTGCAAGGAAATGCAAATGAAATCTATGTCAGATAACAACTATGCAATATGAAACTAAAGTAAATCTATCTAAAAGAAAGACTAGTCACAAATACTTTAACTTCTTCTTAACTTCTTGCCTTCTAACTGAATGTATCATGTGATAAACAATTAAAAACAAGTCAAGCAATTGTGAGTTTCTCAACAACTAAACCAAGCTTCATTAAGTGATGTTTTGGTCCTCAATAAAGATATTAAGTTGTAAGGAAGAGACCATTAATAGATAAACAACTTGATATCTACAAAAAAAAAAGCAAATATGCAAATTGACTAAATGATAATGATGAAATAAACGCTGCAAAACAAAGAAGGTCAGCAACATAGACAAGATGATCACACATGTCACTAGTTGTGCAAAAGAAAATCATAAAATTGTCCCGGGCACGCCTAAGAAACCCGCATAACACACTGACCAGTCATGAAAAAGAGCAGAAATGTAAACAAGTAGAAATTGAAATGTATGTACAGCTATCTAAAACACAGCAATTAAAGGCATTATATACATGGAATAAGAAAACGAAATGCGAGAAACTAAAAACACTGTACAGGCCTTTAGTAAACAGGGGCCCTCTGCTTACTCCAGCCGTTTTAAAGATCAATCACACGCGTAAATGGAATAACAATCTTCTCATGTATTGCACATAAAATAGGAAAATACAGTGGGAGTTCAAAGGTATAAAAACAACAGCTAACAACTAACTTGTCCAGCGTTCAAAGATGCTTTATTTATAATTGCAGAAGGTGAACTAACTTAACGAAATCTAAGTAATTCGAACAGCTGAATTGAAACATGTAGTCCTGCTACGTCCTTGGATCTAGGCAACGGTCATCGTGGGCATTCAATCCGCTGTTGGATTATGTCTCCCACTACTTTCATAACTGAGGACGATGCCACCTATTCCTCACGCGCTCTAAAACAGAACACGCAGAGCCGTGCCACCTCCAATGACCTCTGTTTGACCGAAGTTGCCTCCTCGTTGACCACGGGCTTGGATGACTGGTTTGGATGATCTGGAGGGACACACACCATGTCCTTGGTTCCACAAACTTGCCCATGTGGCTCTTCTTCCCGGAGGACACCTGGAACATAGTGTTTAATAAAATAGCTGCGGAAACCGGGATCAGCTGTGGAAAACCTTATGTAAACCCTATATGAGCTGCGGAACGCAGCACCTTGGACCAAAATTCTAAACCAAACATAGTCATTAACATAATTAGAAACCCATGTAAAAAGTCCTAAAATACAACGATTTGAGAAAATTGATGGAGGGAATGAGTGGCAAAATAGGGAAATGAATAGGAAAAAGAGGTTGGGAGGATGTGTAAAGAAGTGTAGGTTTGAGGCTCAACGTACCCCCACTGTGAAGGTGTTGCATGTCCTCATGCAACCAAAACTTTATCATTGCTCTTAATCCATGTGCTCAGATGCTTCTACCAAAACATCTAGCCTTCTTCTCTTTCTCCTTGTTGCCAAAATTGCCCTCGGTTTCTTGACTAAACATCTGAACCTCAAATTGATTAATGCCCTGCTGAGTGTCTTACATTTCCCTTTCAATCTTCTGTTCTTTTTCTGCCAAAGTCCCAAGTGAAGCATTTTATTGTCATGGACCATTTTTCCCACTTTGTTTTTTTCAGTGCCTCCTTTGTCTGAGGATATCCTTCTAAATATTTTGGACCTTCAGGTTTAGCTCTAAGCAGCTTTCCCATCTTCGGCTTTCACTTTTCGACTGAAATTTTGACTGTATATGACTGCTCAGGGAAGATTCTTAACGGAAAAATGGATGAATTACAGCTGTACGTGGAATAGCCGCAATGCAAAGTGTTTTACAGACTGTAGGTGGGGTTTGGAACAGAGCTGTGGAGTTTACAGCGGAAATGGCAGTGAAAATGGTGTGCGTATGAGGGTGTAAAACACAAGAATGAATTCAAATGCATGCGGAAGTGGAGTGATAAGGGTATGGCATGACGATCGAATCCTTTAGAGCCGAGTGGCTTCGCACACGTATCAGTATTGGCTACGGAAATCATGTAGTGAAGAGACGTAGTGTAATAGGTCACTTCCTTGTACGGCCAATAAATGAAACAACAATCCCATTTCGAGTTTAAATTAATGGTGATCATGGGACCATTAGAAAGGTATGAGGTGGATGAAGGATTATCATGGAGGAGAAGTGTGATGATCTTTGCCAAATCATTTCATTTAGTGGCTCTTCCATGATTTAATAATTATGCATAAAATGACATTAAATTGTTGTTTGGAAAAGATTTTGATCATACCTTCATGAGTTTACCATTTGTTGATTAAGGTTGTTGATCCATTATTGCTGTCTGATCTTGCAGGTGCCTCATATCCTTGCTGCCCTTGGTGATGATAATGTGAACCTTTGACTGAAATTTTCCTTTAGAAACAGAGTGCTGTTAGCTGGAGAGACAGAGTCATTTCTAGCTGGGGAAACTGGTGCGAGCTGCGGAAACAGTTTCTAGCTACGGAAACTAAGACATCTCCCTTTTAAAATGCACAAAGTTAGTTAGGAAAAAAAGCTAACTGAATGGAAGTAATCCTAAGAAGGATTTTTATTGCTGATATGAAATGGAGTGGATGGAATGAAGTGGAAAAATCAAATGGAATGAAAAATATGGAGTGAAGTGAAATGGAATGAAGATGGAATGATAATGGAAAGAGGGATTTTTTTTGGAAAATATGGAATGTCAGGTGTCCCTGATTTTCACCCCATATTTTCTGTATAAGACCGCCAATCTGAGATTGGTTTTCAGGCTTATACACATATTTTTTTTTTCTTCTTATTTTTCTTTTTTTTTTTCAATTCAGAAAGAAACATATATTAGGCTGATGGAGGAGAAGGATTCTTCTCCACTAGCCTCATTGCATAATTTTCTTGAAACATTTTGACAAAGTCCTCTTTTGAGAGTGGCTTATGATAAACTTTCAATCGGTGGCCATTCACAATGAGAGGAGTTTGAGACTCATCAATAGTCTTGATTCGAACTGCTCCACTGTTAAAGACTTCATCAATCTCATATGGCCCAAGCCAATGAGTTTGAAATTTTCCTTTGAAGTCTTTAAATTTTGAGTCAAACAGTGACGCCCAATCTCCCTTTTGAAACTTCTTTTCTTTGATATACTGGTCATGCCACTTAGTTCTTTAGTGCTGAACTAGATCGGTCCTTAAAATTGCATCTTGTCTTATTTCATCTAGTTCATGTATTTGCTCCATTCTATGCTTTTGGGCTTCTGATAGACTCATCCCCAGCTGAACTGCCATCTTGAAGGTCTTGATTTGAAACTTAATGGGGAGCAAGACTTCTTTTCCATAAACAAGTTCATAGGGAGAATGTCCTATTGTGTTCCTCCATGTAGTTCTGTAGGCCCATAAGGCTTCAGGAAGGCTTTCTGCCCAATCTCTTCTGTGAAGATGAACAGTCTTGGTGATGATGCTCTCAAGAACTTTATTTGTGGATTCCACTTGACCATTTGCTTGCGGATGGTATGGAGTAGATTTTCTATGTTTGATTTTGTATTCCTCCATCAGCTTCTCCATCAATTTAGATGTAAATTGACTTCCCTGATCTGTCACAATTTCTCTTGGGACACCAAAACGAGTAAAAATATCCTCAAAAAGAAATTGAATAACTGAATTCTCAATGGCAGAAGGCAATGCCTTGGCTTCTACCCATTTAGTAACATAATCAGTGCAAACCAATATATACTTCTTTTGTTTAGATGGTGGATTAATAGGTCCAATGAAATCTAAAGCCCATTTCTCAAAGGGTTCGATGAGTACATGTGGTTGTAATAGCATTTCATTTGAAAGAGTTGGTCTCCCTACTCTTTGGCAGCTATCACACCTTCTGACATATTGCTTTGCATCTTTAAAGAGAGAAGGCCAATAATATCCTAAAGAAAGGATTTTATAGGTCGTCCTCTTGTCAGCAAAATGTCCCCCGCATGGTTCATCATGACATGCCTTAAGGATCTCAGGCATTTCATCTTCCCGAACACATCTTCTGATCACACAATATAGCCCTGTTTTGAATAATTCATTAGAAATCCATGAATACTTTGAGCTCTCTTGAATGATTTTCCTTTTCTCATTAGGAAATAAGTGTGAAGGTAGCTTCCCTGTCACCAAATAGTTAGCAATATCTACATACCAAGGAGTTTTAGTAGTAACTGCAAACAGATATTCATCTGGAAACTTATCCTCTACTGGAGAATCTTCATTAGTATTTTGGATTCTAGACAAGAAATCAGCTATTGTATTTTGTTTTCCTGGTCTATCTAACACAGTAATATTGAATTGTTGTAAAAGTAAAAGCCATCTTGTGACTCTGCCATTGGTAACAGGTTTGTTCATGAGATATCTAATGGCAGAATGATCAGTATGGACAAAAGTTTCATAGCCTTTTATATAGTGTCTAAACTTGTTGATTGCATGAACAAC
>APFE031487288.1:141177-157888 GCA_000404065.3 Pinus taeda
TCCAAGATGTCATAACTAAGGGATGAACATCCAATCACAAGGAAACAAGGGTTTCCTATACAAAATGGGGGAAGTGCAAAAGGCACAAGGGTCTTCAGACCTGATCAGGGGGAAATCTCAGTATAATAACCTTTCTCTATATTCTCTCCTCCTTTTTGGCCTTCCCTTTGGTGTCTTTTTATACCAATTCCAAAGTAGTTTTTTAGTTAGGAATTGGTTTGGGACAGTTGAGGCCACGGGCACTAACAGGTGATCAGCAGGTAAACCCCACGATCTCCGCCCGAAAATAAGGAGTTTTATAATTTTTTAAGTGTTTTAATACATATACGCGGGTTGGGTATATATGAACCTGCATATACACGCGTTTAACTCAGGGCAATGTCGCGTAAAGGGAATAAAACACTGTTTTTTAGATTTTGGACCAGGTCTGGAAGGAGGGGTTGCCCTAGGCCGTGAGTGCAGCATCACAAACCATAATAGTGAGATTTGGAGCTATAACAACGATAAAACCTACACAATGCTATGCTAGACTCTAGGGCTTCACACAATATAATGCCTAAATATATTATGGAGAAGCTTAACTTGAATATCACTAGACCTTACAGGGACTTGTTTTCATTTGATTCAAGCCAAGTTAAGTGCTTATTACCTATAAAAGACCTGTGTGTTTCCCTAGTGTAGTACCCTGCTAAGGCCATTCTTATGGACATAGTTGTTGTTGATATACCGCCTAAATATGGCATGCTCTTGTCTAGATCGTTGGGTGCTAAACTCCAAGGATCTCTTCAGCTCGACATGTTTTATGCTACCATATTAGTCTTTGGACATCCTAAAAGACTGTATAGAGATATTCTGATGAAGTATGTGGTGAGTAGCCAAGAGAGGCCTCAAAACTTTCCTATATATTCAATGCATTCTGACATCGATTCTTTCATTCTTTATAATTCTGAAACAAATCAAGAAAATAATTCAAATTGCATTATTTCAGAACCAAAAGAAATTGCAGTAGCAAAAGAAAACTGAATTGTCCAAGTTCAAGAAATTTCAAATAACAAAGATGACCTAGATACTTTAATCAAAGAAGATTTTGTTCCCCCAGACAGTAAGAATTATGAGCATGAAATTCTTTGGAATCGTGAATTCAATGGGTTAGTAAACAAACTAGGTGTAGGAGTAGGAGTATGGATTTACAGCTTAGAAAATGATCACCTAGAGTGGTATGCATAGAGATTGAACTTCAAATGTACTAACAACATGGTCGAGTATGAAGCATTTCTTTTAGGTCTTAAATTGGTCAAAAAGTTAGGATCCATAAGATTCTCTATTATGGGAGATTCTGAGTTGGTTATAAAACAAATCATTGTTGTTTATATGACTAGGGATCCTAGGTTAGGAATTTACATAGGAAAAGTTGTAGAAATACTAAATACCTTTTTAGAAACCAAGCTTTTTGTTACTCAAAGAAAACACAATATGCAAACTCATATTTTAGCTATGTTTTCCACTACTTGCAAGTTACATTTTTCAACCTAACCATCAGTACACTGTTGAGGTTAGACATAGACCTACTATCCTTGACAACTTAAAGAACTGGCAAGTATTCAACAACGATCAGCAAATAAACAATTTCCTAACTTTAGATGAAGAATTTGTAAATAGCATCATAGAAATCAACATAACATTGGATCTTGATTACACTGACAAAATAGAAAATAAAAAATTAGAAGATGGAAAGATAGATAGATTCCATCCCACAAAGTTTATAAAATCAGACATTCAAAACCTAAAGAAAATTGAAATTGATGATATAATTGACGAAGACTCTGAAATCATCAATCTTAAAGATAGTTTTTTTCCCAAAGGATTAACTCCTTTATAGGACATGTTTGATTCAAATGATGTCCCCAGAAAGCCAAAAATGGAGCCCTTAAAATCTGACATAGAGGAGTGCAACATAGGCTCAGAGGAAGATCCCAAAATGATAAAGATGTCAAACTCTTTACCTCCTCATTAAAAATTGAAATACATAGAACTACTAAAGGAATTCCAAGGTGTTTTTGCTTGGAGTTATGAGGACCTTAAGTCCTATGACACCAGCATAATACAACACACCATCCCTTTAGAAGAAAACCAAAAACCTTTGAGGCAAAAGCTTAGAAGGATTAATCCCCTTGTATCGCATTCTATTGAAAAGGAAATCAAAAGAATGTAAGAAGCCAAGATCATTGCACCAATCAGGTTCTCTGATTGGGTTTCCAATTTAGTACCCACTAGAAAGAAAACTGGTGAAATTAGACTATGTGTTGACCTTAGGAATCTCAATAAAGTTTCACTCAAAGATAACTATCCTCTTCCCAAAATGGATCACATATTACAGACGGTAGTAGGTTCAACTAGAATCTCACTGTTAGATGGGTTCTCTGGTTATAACCAGATTTTAGTCCACCTAGATGACCATACAAAGACTGCTTTCATGACTCCTTGGGGCACTTTCATGTATGTGAAGATGCCTTTTGGGTTAAAGAGTGCAGGGCCCACCTTCCAAAGAGTAATGAAAATAGCCTTTGCTAAGGAAATTGATGACTTCCTTATAATATACCTAGATGATATCACTGTATTCTCTAAGTCAGATCAACAACAATTGGATCATCTAAGGCAGGTCTTCACTAAGTGTAGGAAATATGGAATTTCTCTGAATCCTAAAAGGTCATTGTTTTCATTGGAAGAAGGAAAATTGTTGGGCCACTTAGTCTCTAAAGATGGTATCTAGATAGACCCTTCAAGGATTGAAGACATTTTACAGATACCACATATAAGGAGCATCAGAGAACTACATGCCTCTTTAGGTAAAATAAACTTTCTGAGAATTTTTATTTCTAACTTAGCTGAACTAATTAGATTATTAAATAACATGTTAAAGAAAGATTTGACTCTTAAATGGACACTTGAGGCTAAAAGGTATTTCGAAGAAATCAAGTTAGCCTTAGCACAAACACTATTCATAATCAATTCAATGTTTGATAGGGATTTCATCATATTCTTCTTCGCTTCAGAACACACAATTGCTGCAGTCTTACTGCAGAAGAATGATCAGGGTTTTAAACAACCTATAGCTTTCTTTAGCAAAGCCCTGAGAGATGCACCTTTAAAGTACAATATAATGGAAAAGGAAGCTTTTGCTTTAGTCAAAGCCATCAAAGATTTCAGAGTTTACATCCTATATTTACATGTAATAGCTTATGTTCCCAACGTTGTAGTCAAAGACATTCTAACATAGGATGGACCAAATGGGAAGAGATCGAAATGGATAGCTACTATATTAAAATATGATTTAGAAATTAAACCTACAAAATTAATCAAAGGCCAAGGTTTAGCCAAACTTATGGCTGAATCGAACTATCAGGTCCTAGACATTAATTTTACTGCAGAATTGGATAATGAAGAGGATATGGTGACTCCACAGATAAGCCAAGCCTTCATAGAATCACCATGGTATTCTGACATTATATATGTTCTACAAAATCTTCAAGCTCCTCCTGAGTTATCTGGGACGAAAAGTAGGTTCTTAAAAATGAAATATTTGAAGTTTTAGATAATTAACAATGCTTTATTTTGGAAAAATCATGAAGGAATCCTTATTAATTGTTTGTTAAAGGAATAATATGACAATATTACAAGAATTTCATTCAGGTGACTATGGGGGACATCTTTACTGGAAAACCACAACTGACAAGATCCTAAGAGCTAGTTTTTATTGGCCTAGTCTATTTTCTAATGTAAAGAAATTTGTAACCTCCTTTCATAAATGTTAGATTTTTGAAGGAAAAAGAAAACTTTTACCATTACCTTTGAAACCAATATCTACCGACACAACATTTCAACAATGGGGTCTTGACTTCATTGGTGAAATCCATCACCACTCTTCTACCCAGCATAGATGGATCTTGACTGCTAGAGATTATTTTACAAAGTGGATAGAAGTCATACCCTCAAGACAGGCCACTGATACTATCATAATAGGTTTCCTTGAGGCCAACATTCTGTCCAGATTCAGTTGCCCAACCAAAATCATCACAGACAATGTAGCATCTTTCAAATCAAAGAGGATGATTGATTGTTGTAACAAATATCATATAACCTTGGGTCATTCCATAGCCTACTATCCCTGAGGAAATGGACTAGCAGAGTCTTCAAACAAGAGTTTAGTGAATATCATAAAAACATTATTAGAGGATAATAAGGAAACCTGGAACAAGAAATTTGTAAATGCCTTGTGGGTAGATAGGCTGACCAAAAAGAAATCCATTAGTAGTAGCCCTTATCAGCTAGTCTATGGAATGTAGGTTGTTTTCCCATCTTCCTTGGGGATACCGGTGATGAAATTGCTCCAAGAAGTGCAAGTTGAGACGAATGATATTCAAATCAGAATTAATCAAACAATTCACTTGCAGTAGACCAGGGAAGAAGTGTATATTAGATCTCAAATAGTGAAGGAAAGAATAAAGAAATCTTTTGACAAAAGGACTAAGGCAGAAGATATCTATCTAGGAGATAAAGTTTTAAAATGGGACTGAAGAAGAGAGGATAAAGGTAAACATGGGAAGTTTGAATTTCTATGAAAAGGCCCTTATATCATTTATGCTTTCAGGGGTAATAATGATTTTTTCCTCAAAGAAATGGATGGTGCAGAAGTAGAAGGAGGACCAACTAATGGTCGAATGCTTAAGCACTACATAGACCCTAGTCACGGATTTCACTTATCACCTATACATATTCTATTTTTCAAAGTTTAAGTGTTGATTGGATGGTAATTTTTGGAGTTGAAGCTTGAAGAGAAGGACCTAGGCCTCAAAAGTTTCACTGTCATAAATAGCAATAATAAAATAAAGAAATGGAAAAAGTTGTAGAAGTTAAATCATAGTGATTCAGAAGGCCATTGATCTACTAGTTCTTGACATTTCACCAAGAAATGCCATCCCCAAGTGGAGCCACTGTTAGGTTCCTATACTAATAGTAGTCATAAATTTTTAATGGATGAGATCAAATCTGTAATATATAGATACCTTTTCTTTCTGCAAATGTTTTCCATATTCAAACAATTAAAATAATTAAATAATGTTAAGAGGGTATGTCCTCAAAGAAAAATCAAAGGAAAAAAAGAATAAAAAATGTCAAAAAAGATAATAAAAAAAATGAACCCTAAGAAAAGAAAATACCGTGAAAGTGTGCAAGTCAAAATTCCACTACTATTTACTTTTTGATGCAAAATAATTGATGTGTGCAGCTTGTTACCCTTACCACAATCCATGAATAGTCAAAATGTTTAAACTTGACTATTTCACGTTTTCAATTTCATGCTTATAGATAGAGAATAAAATTTGACCAAACTGTTTAATCTTGGCAGATAATTAGATTAGGTAGAGTAAATAAAAGGAGCTGAACTATTTAATCTGAGCCCTTGGATGTAATAAGGTTAGATTTAGATATATTTCTATTGTAAAAGAAAAGAAGATGTTTTAATAAAGGGTTTTCCAGTTTAAGTGCACCCTAATAAAGAAAAGTAAAAATGGTAGGATGAGTAGGTGGGTAAGTAGAAAGATGGTTTCATAATTGTGATGATTGTTAGATAAGAGCATATTTTTCACCTTTATCACCAAAGTTCTAAGTATGGATGAAAATTGAGCATGTATCAGGGTTAACAAAGTCAATTGATTAACCTCCCTCATTCAGTACACTTGTTCACTTAACTAATTTCCAAGAAAGGTCTTAAGTGCCTAAAATTTTAAGTTAAAGGGGCTCAGAGCATTTCTCTAACTTTTGGAGGGACTAACGCTTAACCCAGTCACTTATAGGTCCTAAAGTACTAAAATTCTCCTCATAAACATTTTCCCCCCTTTCAATTCACTCATATTCCCCAACAAATCAATTTTCGTAAAGAAAACATTATTTTCATAAGAAAAAGTCATTTCCCCACTAATAAACCCCTTTCTCTAAGGGTAAAACCTTAGAAAAGTGATCACCCCTATGGAAAAACCCCTTTCCACAAAACCCAAAAGAAAACTTCAAGCCTAAGTATAATGTGTTATGTCAAACAACAAACAAAGAAACAAAATACACTATACTTAGCACTTTATTCATTCCCCGCCAGCATCATATTAGTTTGTAACTTTATATATATTAAACCCCACAAAGAAATAAAACCCTTCCTGTATAGTTATAAAATAAAAACAATTATATTAATATCTCACCCCAAAAAGTTTGAAATCTAATCTTTATAAAACAATATCTTGATAAAAGAGATTAATCAACTGATCTGCGGTTAATTAGTAATCAAACTCTGCCAATGAAATCACCTTCACCCGAACCACACCATAATCTCTGATTAACTTAATCTTGCCACTTTTAAAAATATGCCAAGCTCCTCCATTATATCTAGTAACAAAACCTTGTCCCGATCACTGTGTGATCTAGCCCTTTTGATACGACAGTTGACACTCATATTTGGCGGCCTCCAAAGGGAAAATTTTACCCATCCGATATGGGTGGCTTCACTTTTCACTTTGCTGCTACGTGGCACCCAATGAATGGCATCAGACGGCTTCCCCTCAAAACCACCCTAGCCCAAAAGCGGTGTGATCAAAACCTGCTTACTGCCTCCCACTAGATGACAAAATGTCTCATCCCCAGCTAGACGTCAAACATAGCACTCTCCAGTGTAACTGCCAAATCTAGTTGACCTTGCAAATAATACTAAAAAAATCATTGTTTTTTTTTATCATAAAAAAAGACACTCAGACTTCCATGCAAGCTACAGTCTATGTGCAACCACCAACCCACGTCCAACCGCCAACTTGCAGAAGCTGCTGAAACTTCCAGTCCACTCTTCAGTCTTGAACGCCTCCTGCTAATTGTGAGAAATCACCCATCAACCCGTTTTAGAGCCAAAACTAGGTATTTACGTAAAATCACTAAGAAACCCCTTCTCATTCCTAAAACCTGTTAGTCAATTTTTTGAATTATTAAGTAATTAGGTGGAAAATTTTTCCAACAACCCCAAACCTCTCTGAATTGAACCAATTTGCCCCTAATTCAACAAAAAACCCTTTTTCCCCATTCTTGAATCCACAAGAACCAAGAATGGCTGCTCCAATTGCAATCAATGTCCAACCAATTACCACTCCCCACCTAGATTTAGATCATCTCCACTTGATGGACAAAGACTTCCAAATTAAGGACACCACTGTCAAAGAATCCCCATTGAAATTACACAACAGATATGAAGATCAATATTTGAACCAAGCAGAAAATATAGGTCCTTGGGAATCAAATTTTCCCAAGTACCAATTCCCTAGAGTCCATATCTTCCCTGAAATTTTCCATTATTGCCATATGAACTATAGTCCCAGCCAAAGAGTAGTGATGGCTCCCGACCATACCATTTTATTCACAATCACTGCTAAATCTATGAATGAAATGTTGTAGATGCAACTAGGTCAAAACCTGACCCCCATTTCCATTAGAGACCTGCTTGATAGATTCCCTAGAATTACCTCCATCAAACTTGGTCAATTATTCCAAACATTCATTATGGAAGAAAAACACATACCAAAGGATCCTCCCCCATACATGTGGACAATTTTTTCCAAGATGGGCCGAAACATTATATCAATGATATCAAGTATTTTGGGCTATACTACTAGTGAATATGTTGATGAGATTATCATAGCCTTCATGTCCATTTACACTGATGGACAACCCCCTGACATCATGTCTAATTATGCAAAATTCATTGTAGATAAGATGCATTATTAATTCATGAGGATGGACAATGAAAGATTATTCAAGTACTCATCAGTTTTGTACCACCTTTTCTTGTACTATCAGGCTGATAAATTTCCATTCATACTTCAAAAGCTTGATGCCAAAGGAAACCCTAGATCAATAGTCTTCTAGACCCCATTGATCCACCAATATGACTCTCGATATACTTATGTAGATTTCATAGATCTTTTTGTGCACCCAGTGGCAACCATGCTGTTAGGAAGTCCTGCCCCTAGGATCAGTGAAAATATCAGGAGTGTCCTATAGCTGTCTAAACAACAGAAAGTGGGAGATTGTTATTTATACTAAAATCACTCTAAAATCAGGATATATGGTTGTGACTTGGAACCCTACAAACTACCAAGATACCTCCCGATGATATTGTTTGCCTTGGAGTACCGCAGGAAAATAATTAATTTAGATGAGGTACATTTTGTAAAGGCCAAGAAGAAAGCTCAACTCATAATAAAAGAGTAGCTAGGCCCCTTTGTATGCAACAGTAGAGAAGAAAGAAAGGAAGTAGATGAAATCCTTCAAAGGATGCGACTGAAAAAAGGATTCATATGGAAATATGATCCCTTTGACTTCATCTGCAATAGAAGAATGAAAACCAGATTGTCTCCCTACATCCACCACAAAATTCTTGATATAGAACAATATGAAAATCAACTATAATGGGTGGAGAACACTTTAGTAGAAAAATATAGCACATAAGTTGTTGTCGATAGTGTGTTGATTGATCTAGAAAGGAGACTTGATGAAGGTTCCTTTGTACAGATACCGAAAGGATCCCTATCCCAGAGGGAAACACAAGAGCACAACGAGAAGCAAGGAGAAGAAGGACTTCTATAGCAAGAAAAGTTAGACCAGTGAGACATATAAGAAGAACTAACTCAAACATAACAACTACAACCAATTACGAGTACTCCTCCTATTGTAAAAACTCCTCTAAATGAGGAGAATAATCTTGAAAGGGATAGGGATGAGGCCATTCCTTCTGGCAGACCTATGCACAAACTTATGTCAAGAGGAAAAGGTTAAATCCTTTTTCAAAATAAGAGTTCACAAAGGAAACAGCTGGGACAATAGGTTTAGAAAGGGCAAAAAGCAGGCAAGCCACTCCCTTTGGAGGAACACAAGAACCTTCCACCACACATATTCAAATTCTAGAAAGACAACTGAGTGTGGAAGTATCCTGTCTCAGGGCTCCAACTAGCCAAGACTAGGACATTAGAGAGAAATAAAAAGAAATAAAGGCCGTAAGTGAAAGATTGAAGGCTCAGAGCTATGCACAATACCTCAAAATGGATCCCACCAATCAAACAAGGCTAATGTCATCCTTTGATGTAAAAGAAGGTAAGATGCAAATGAATTTCATGAAGCCTACCACACAACAGCCCGGGTCTATAGCTGATTACTTAAAGATAGATTTTGAGGTGCTAGTGAAGGATATACATCCTATTGAGCATATAGAATTGCACAAAGAGACCAGAGAAATGGTCTACTCAGCATTGACCTGCAAGGCCATTACAACACATCAACTACAAAATTCATTGAATAATATGTTAGCGCAACTCCAACTAGTAAAGGCCTCTTCACAGGCCAAGGATACCAGGATAAAGTGCTTAGAGGATTTAATTATAGAGTTGGGGCATGATCCCAATGATATAAATGCTACAGAAAGGCTTATCAAAAAGAAAATTGATGACATAGTTTCCTTGAAGAAATAGCTCAAAATTCCTCATCTGCATCATCCATAAAGAACTGAAGTACTAGAAACTCATAAGGAATAGGAAGAGCTTATGGAATTAGTCCTTAAGATAAATTATAAATTAAAAGAAACATATAAATAGCTAGAGAACTTAATTCAGTCTTAGTAGAGTGAGTTGGCCACCACTCCACAGGCTGTCATTCCTACAGTCTCTACAACAGTGCCTTCTACATTGGCTACTTCCTTAGCCCCAACAGTTCCACCAGCTACAACCATGCCAATGACAGGTACATCGACAATTGTAGGTACATCTACATAGAAGACAGCTGAACTACTGAAAAACATGGAAGAAATGACTATCCAGTCTACAGAGCTTAAAAGGCTTAAAGAAAAAGTGTCAAGCTTGGAAACTGAATGCAAGTTTACATAGATACAGCAGAAAGAAGAAGCCCAAAAGAATCAAATAATGGGTGAGAGGATAAAATTACTTAAAAAAGAGTTGAACTTACAACAGCCACTAGGACAAATAAAGGAGATGCCTTGGTCCAACATCACTGACTCTGTCAATGATGTTTTGCCATCAATACAAATAATTTCTGAGCAAAATGAATTGGTGAAAGTGGCCACCGAAGCCATTCAAAAGATAAGAGGAGATCTAGGAGACCAGCCTGAGGAGGCCAACGAACTGATAAAACTATTGAACAAAAAGAACATGTATCGGCTAGATGAAATGGGCATAGAAGATAGAACAGTGACCATAATAGAAATCAAGAAGGTTCTTACTAAATGGAACCTTATGCTCAATCTAGAGAAGAAATGCCAAAGCATGCAGGTTCATATTGATAGGTTCATGGCAAAGTTTGGAATTTTGAGGGAAAAGGGCCTTCCCATCCCTATGGTCATCCATGACAAGCTTATGACCCAAGAGGACTATGTGGATAGACTAAATAAGTTGGCTAAGGACCAAGATAGTACCTCAAGGGTAAAAGCTTTGCCCACAAGAAAGTTTTTGTATGACAATCTAGAAAATTTGTTCTTCCTAGAGGATGAAGTAAGGCATCTGTATGTAAATAAACCAAATTTTTCCACTTACACCGAGGCTGATGAGATATATCAAAAGATGCTAAAGGTAAATTTACCTGAAGATGAATGGTGGGTAAAATTAACAGATTTACGCAGTAAATCCATATGGTAGCTAGGTAAAATAGGGTCAAAGTGTAGCAGGTAAAGAGTATCAATAGGTTGAAGACATCAAGTGATTCTAGCACATAGATATCAGTCAAATAAAAGAGACAAATTTGAAATACAACAACCAGCACAATTTTAATAAAAGGGATAGCAAGAAAGCAATTTTCCATCTCTCTCTATCTTCATGCTTGAAGATATTTTTAATTTCCTAGAATAATTCTCAAACTGTTAGGAGATATTTTGTAATATTATTTGTATAAATACTACATATTTCGAAGTAATTATGGTGCATTCAAAGAAATTTTTGTAGACATTTCTTATCAAGTTAAGGAGCTTTTGTAATCAAGATTGGTTTGGCTTGCTGGATCATGGAATAAAGTTAAAGACATTTCACAGGATTCTTGTGCACAGTGGAAATCAAATAAGTATTATCTCTTACTATTTATTATTGTTTTCTCTTCATGTTTATAAATAATCACATTTGTTCAAATGAAATCTGAATGGTAAACTAGGAATGATATTTCAGAATTAGCTTTAAAGCTCTCTATCTTGACTATTTACCTTCTTTATGTTTTCTGCTAAACTATCTTAGTCTGGGAATTCTTGATTGCTCCCTTACTTCCATAGCTTCCCCCTTTAGATTGACAGTAGATGATTCTTAGCTGCCCTTTACTATTGATCTCCTTATGTTCTTCATATTGATCATAGTTTAAGGATTCTTCATTGCCCTTTCATCCTGGTAAGGAATACCTCATCCATTTGAACCTATAGATTTGCCTTTTGTTGTGCTAGCTTATTGATGAGCCCAAAAAATGGGTAACTTATTTGGCTCATCTTGCCTATTGTTCTCAATTAATCCACCATTTTTCATATTTTATGCAAGATTTTGAGTATATTTATGCTAATTCAATGAATGAGAATAGTCACTTGCCCATGAAGTCTAATATGTGCTTATTGCTGATTTTTGGACATCTTTTGGACCAATATCAAGCATTTATGAGCTAATTGATAGCCAAGTACGAGGGAAAAAGGCTGACTATTCATAGGAAGGGGGCCTCCTGCACTAAATGATCTTACCTCGAATTCTCCATCACTAGCTCGGAGTTCAGTAGTCCACTGAAGATGATCTCCAAGGGCAGCCGAGCAGCTTTTGTAAAGTGGTTGATTACTTGCAGTTTTGAGCAGCCGAGCCCCTTGAGATAAGGAGGGTTGTTGGAGGACTTGGTAGTGCATAAATAGGAAGGCTTCTAGCCTTCGTAGGTTACTTCTTGAACATTTGTATTTCGCACTTTGGTGCTGCTCCATTTTTTTCTCATTTTCGAGCTTCTGTTGTAAGACATTTTTGTGACATGGTCATTTTCTGAGTAATGGAAATCAGTTTTATTTTGCATCAGCTCTAATCTTCTTCTTAGGAGCCTGTAGATCTTGGGATTGGGCCCAACCCAAGTGCACGGTCTTCCTCTATGTACTGTTATATGTTTTTGCTGCCTTCACAAATTAATTTTTTCTAGTAGATTAAAATCTTGCTTGGTGACCTAGGTCATTTTTGATGATTGGAAAAGATTTTCATGTATGAGAGTGTTTTAATAGGTTGGTAATAGAAAAGATCTTCTAAAAAGGCCATCAAGCAACCCCGGATCTCACCTCTCTCTCCTCGGGACCATGAGCTGAGACCAAGGGGTCCTTGCTTCCACAAAAACATTGTTCTTGCTTCTTCATGCACTTACTAGTGTTAGATTCTTAGTTGCAAAAGTTTATACCAGATGTGATTACATGGTCAAATACATTCTTGCTTGTTTTCCATAGTAATTCTACGTGAGTTTCTACCAATAAATTGTTGTTCATCATGGTTGCTGGTTTCTAGGTCAAATTAGGTCAGCATAGCTAGATATTTGGTTTGCATCGTCTTTGCTTGATTAGTTTTGAGAAATAGTGTGCAGATCACCTGTAATCCACCCCTGCCTATCCCTCTTTCCTCACACAACCTGCTCCAACCCCAAATTCTAGATTCCTTCCTTTCATTCACCACACTTTCCTAGTTTAACCTAACTTCTACATTTTTGTGCAACATTGTTCTTTCTATCCTTGAACAAATCCAACCATCTCCATCACTCCCTAGCCTTGTTTCCCAGGTACTATACCTCTTCACATCTTCATCCATCCTCCCTTTCCATTTTTCCACTGTTTTTCCTCCATCAACCCTCAAAAATCCTCTTTCGGAACATCTTGTAGAACATCCTGTAGAACCCTTACAGAATTCTTGTAGAAGCTCACGTGAGCGATCTTTCGAGATCTGATCACCATGAAACTCTCTAGAAGGATGTTAGGGACCCCTTAGGCCCACTTCTCACCTTCCTAACCTCCTGCAAGTGCCTACCCCATTTCGTTTAGCCAATCAACCTCTGCACAACCTGTTAATACCCAGGTTGTTCCCTTTGACTCTAAGGGAATACGACCGGGGTAACCACTAACCAGTCTTTGGATTACAGCTTCTAGACAAACTGTAATCAGAGAGGGCTCTCTCTTTAAGATTTGTCTCTGTTCTGATGGTTTTTTAGGCTAGATGTGAAGCTTAAATTTTGGTTTAAATGTTTGGTTGGAAAGGTTTAGTCACAACATGTATGCTCTTACCAGAGTTTTACTTGTCATTGGGCAATGGAGTCAGTGGTCCTTTGGTTTGGTGTGCTGTGTTGATACTTGTAAATGAAGGCTGCAGAGCAAGATAATTGTCAGAGGAATAATGATTTGATATTGAGGTTGGGTACGATATGTTCAGTATAAGAAAGGCACTTAAGAATCTTTCTATAAACTGAGATGAAAAAGAAAGCAAATTGTTACCTGGAAGCATTTAAGAATTTCTAGATAACATTCACAACATGGAACTAAATATAACATGAGCATTTAAGAATTCATGTTTATTTTAATCCTGAAGAAAACTTTTACAGCAATATAAGATTGAGCACAGGGTGTGAAGACACATATCCTGAATTATTCTTTTTCTTTATTGCCAGATATGAAAGAAACATGAACATGTAATACCATAGAGAAACATAACAGAGTTTAAAGAAACATATCATTCCTCCAGACAATGCAGGGATTCTGCAACAGCACTAAGATCATCAACAAGACACCAGAGTTACAGGAAATCACTGAGCTGAATTTGCTCTTTTTATTTAAACTTTCTGAAAGTACAGAGTATACATGCCTCAGAGTAGAAAAATCCCAACCCCTTATGCGTTACTAAGGGGAGTATATATACAAATTTTACATAAGAAAATATCTGAATAGAAAATAAATGCTCCATAAATGTTCAACCAACTGCTGGAGTGTAGCCGCTGAGAGAGTGAATGCTGTGATTACTTCTAGTCCCTTAGCTGTCAGAAAATAGTCAGAGACTGTTGACTTGGTGGCTTTTGGAGTTGGCTAAGGGTACACCGCCAAGATTTGCGCATTTCTTTATCTTGTGGCTGGCCGTCATAGTTTGCATGCTGAGTCAGCACTCAGATGCTTTTAACACTTACTTTATCCTGCTGTTTGTCCTCTGTTTGACCTGGAGCTACCGTGGCAGAATTCGAAGCATTGATTGCCACCAGTCTTCCTTAGGCATCTGATGCCTCCTAATCTTTATTAAGGTCTCATCAGCCTCTGTATATTTGAAGAAATTAGGAGGAGTCTCAAAAAGGTGGTTCACTTCATTTTCAATAAAGAATAGGCCTGCCAATTTATTATATAAATTCTGTCCTGAGGGGGGCCCTGTTTGTTCAGATGTACTGCCAGATGCAGTAATCTGATTCTCAATGTATGTCACCATTATGTTGGCAAACTTCTCTTGGGAGACCAATTTTCCTGCACTAGTTAAGAGGCTGGGCACGCCTTTTGCTTGCAGTTCTGCCATTTTGATCTTAAATTCCTCCACATCTGCTGTCATCTCAAAACATTTTCTCTCCACTGCCTGTACATAACTCCTGAGGGTGAGCACCTTTTTGGCAAGGAGGACAGCTTCTGTTCTGTTGGGAATACCCATGGTTGCCAGTTGCTCCTGCTCATGCCTGTTCAGGAAGTCTACCATTCTATTGGCTTGTTCTGGCCTGTTTCCCAGTACTGCTTTAGCCTTATTGATCTATATGTGTGCTTGGCCTAGCAATTTCATCTGCTGATGTATTGTCTTTATTGATTTCCATTGTTGTGTGATGGATTTGCTTATTTTGGCCCATAAGATCCTTTTTATTTCGGCCATGGCTGTTTCAAGATTTAATTCTTTTTCTAGGGCCTTTATCTTGTCCTTGAGGGCCTTTATTTCTCTGCCCTGCTAAGCCACCATTATCTTGGACTTGTCATATTTGGACTCTAGCTCTGCCACTTTCTCCTTGGTTTTCTTTATTTCATCGGCCTGGACATCCATTTTTTTGACAGCCTTGGTTAGGTCCTCTATACTTGGATTGTCTTGTTGAGATGCTGATGTACCTGGTGCTTCTGTTGTGGGGGCCACTGTTTCCCCTGATGTTGCTGCTGTTGTGGAAGTAGTTGGAGGAGCTTGGGAAGTGGATTCTCCCTGTTTGTCTTGTATTTCTCCTTCCAATTCTTTCTCCAATTCTCGGATATTCTGATCTTGCTGTAGCAAGAGGTCTAACTGATCCTCTACCTGTTTTTGCTTTTGAAGCTCAGCTGTCTGAGGGTGTTCAGTGGGGGGTAGCTTCAATCTCTTCCTCATTGCATTGAGGTCATCATCTTTCTTCTTTATGAGGGCCTTAACGCCTGTTGGATCATTAGGATCATGCCCTAAATCAGCAATGATATCTTCAAGAGATTTTATTTTGTTGTCCTTGGCTTTGGAGGACATCCTCTCAATGTCTAGCTAAGTATTAGTGTTTTTCAAAGATTCTTTCAGCTCATGGGCCAATGTGGCCTTTTCTACTAGGGTGGCATAGACCATATCTCCAGCCTGCTTGTGGAGTTCAATTTTGTCCATGGGATGTATATCTCTAGCCAGGACCTCCACCCTTGTCTTTATGAAGTCTGCAGCTGTCTTAGGCTGCGGCCCCTTGGGCTTAAAATGACTGAATATTATTTTCTCCTCTTGGATGTCATAAACAGACATCAGTCTCTCCTGCATGGCTGGTGTAGCATCTATAAATTGTCTATACACCTCAGCCCTCAATAGCTCATTTTGAGCCTTTATTTGTTTGAAGGAAGCCTTGGTGCTCTTTGGCTTCTTGCTCTGTTGTGATTGAGAGGCCACCTCCAAGCTAACCTGTAAAGTTTGCTCTTGCTGAAAGGAGCTTGTTCCTGTATGTTGGCTGCTCTCCCTGTCCTTTGTTGAAATGTTCAAGACATCTTCAGTAATGTCTTCCACCTGTGGGGAATCTGCCCTTTGCCTTTTGGCTTCTGGCTGGTCGGAGGATCCACTGAGAGGAGTGGACTCTTCTCTTTGTCTTTTTACTCCCCTTTCTTCATGTGCTGGGGTCTGTAGAACTGGGACAGTTGACTGCTGAATTTGAGGTGGTGGTGTTTGTGTTGTAGGAGTTTCTGGCAGCCCATTCTGTGGCTTAACAGCTTGTTCTTGTTGCTGGCCCGTTTCCTGCTCTGTTTTCTGCTGTGTCTCCTGCCCTGTTTCCTTCTCTCTTTGTTGCTCTGTTTGTTGTTCTGTCTGTTGCTCAGTCTGTCCCTTTTCTGGCTCATCCTCTGCACCTATTATGCCTTTGCCTTTGTCCATTGTTGTTGTTGTTGTAGTAGGTGCCTGTGGTGCAGTCCTTGTAACTGAGGTCCCTTGTCCCACTGAGTAAGGCAGTCTGAAGGGTACCTGCTGCACATAATCTAGGCCAATTGTCTTTTCAAGCTCTTTGACATTTTTAAGCATTCTTTCTTCCCAAGTTAGGCCCTCAACTAGAGTGTCCGGCTGCCATTCTTGTAAGTTGGCATATTTTTCTATGTGAGGGTATTGGCAATGCTTAATAGCTAGGAGCCTATACTTATTTCTTCTAGCAGAGATGA
>APFE031487291.1:0-10645 GCA_000404065.3 Pinus taeda
TCTCCATGAGGTTTATGATCTTCTCAAATTCGAATTTGAGCATAGAGTGCCACATAAGGATGCCTTGGAAGCTTCCTTTGTACCTACACATGTCAACAAACTCATTCTATTTGTTAGGTATAAGTATAAGCATATTATTTTCTAAGTTTTAGCCATAAATTCACTTAAAAATGTTAAGAATTAATAAACTTTGGAAAAACATAGTTATGACCCAATAAGGAGGTAAATGTAATGATATGGAGGTGGAATGGAGGTGACATGAAGGTAAAATGTGAAGATATAAGTGAATAATGGAGTGAAAATAGGGACGATTTTGAGGCCCAACATAGATCTCCACAGGGTAATGGAGAAGCTCAGCAAAGATTCTCAGAACTTCACTTTGAAAAGTGGCAATATCATTGTATAGATTGAAAGGGAGGACCCTATAAGCAAAGGAGCCCCAAGGACATGTGAATGTAGTTTTGTCTTGATCCTCAGGGCTGATTTGGATTTGATTGTAACCACTAAACCAATCCAGGAAAGAGAAGAAATTCTTCCCTGCAAGACCATCTAAAACTTGATCAATGAAAGGAAAATGTAAATGGTCTTTCTTGGTGGATTTGTTCAATTATCTGTAATCCACATAGATCCTCCCCTTCCCATTCTCCTTTGGGACCAAAAATAGAGGGGACACCCAATCACTATCCGAGATGGGCTATATGAACCCTTCATCTAGAAAATTTTGCAATTCTTCCTTTACTATGTCCTTGTTACACATGAAAATGACCTCCTCATCAACTCAGAGGAGAAAGGCAAGATGAATGAAAGAATGACCAAGTTCACAACCCTATTTGTCAAGCTAACACTCTCCAGGAACTAGAAACCTGCTTTATAAAGTTTCCTAGCCAAGCATCAGGTGCGTTAGTACCTAGGGTAACTCTGTCTGTTGCCTCGGGAAGAGTGTTAGTCAACCTAAGTGAGTTTCTATGAGTCAAATGAACAAGTTGACTGAGAAATATCCCTATATTCACTCCTATGTCAGCTCATAAAAGCAGGGAAACATCCAGATTCAACTTGTTTGGGGGAATTGCTATTCCTAATGGAGTCTACAAACAGGGAAAGAGCATAAAAGCATGGAAACATCTATTCTTTTGCCCAAAGGAACTCATGAAGGATTTTGCAAGGCTTATCATCTCATGCTATATATGTGAGGCTAGGGCCATTGTGTAAGTGGTCAAAACATTTGAAAGGATTGCCTATTTGACTGTTGAAGCTAGTATTAGATGTTGGCTCTTAAAGAGGTTAAGAAGGGAGAGAGAGAGAGGATCTGGAGGAGTAAGGGAAGGCTCATGAAATTGATGGTTGTAAACACTCTTTTCTATCATTAATATAGACTTTCAATTTTTTTTTCCACTCCATGGCATTGGTCTTGTAATTTGTTTACATGTTCATGCAATGTTATTATTATGAGTGGCTTAGATGTATGTAGTTAGATATCCCTATATTTTAGTGCATTGATTGTTAAAGTTATATGTTGTGATATTACAACTTGTCTTGTCTATGTGAAAGTATTGATCTTGTAGCTAGCTGAGGGGTCTTCCACTCCGCTACTTTGCACTCTCTAGCAACACCACACTAAGACCTGAGATAATAGTCCTTCTTCTTACTTTGATTCTCATTTAACTAATATGGATATATGCATGTATCTCTGGGCCAACTACAGCTAATCTAACTGTCTACCTAGGATCCCAAGAAGATCCTTGAGGGTATCTCCATCACCAAACACCTGTGCATTAATCCCTATAGCCGAATTGGTGACTCCACTGGGGACTACACTTAGTTCTCGGTTTTCTCCCAGAAAGTTACTAGATCTCTCTTTCTTCTAGGCCTTCCTATACTTCTTGATCCCCTTTCTGACCACTCAGGACTATACAACACCCTTCTCTCTGAGCTCAGCCTTAGATCTGATCCCCACACCATGATTTTTAAGCCTTTTTCCTCACTAACACAGTCTTCCAGTGTAAAAAGTGCTTTATAAATCATTGTGGCCTTGCATACAGTGCATTAGTGCAGCCACTAACTCTCTGTACCCTCTGTTACAGTGCGTTAGCCAGCTATTTTTTGATAAATAGACTGTTTTGTGACCTGATGGGTTGGGAAATCTGCTTGTAGATTGATTAGGATCTACTGCTATGCATATTTGATTGATATATGTTTCCTGATTTTTTTTTTCCCTTTTAGGGAAATAGCTTTAATGCTTAAATTTTTTCATAAAAAGAAAAATACAATTTTTTTTTACTGTTTTCTACTTAGTTGGTTAGATATGCATTTATTTGGTTTCAAAAGTTGTTAGTGAGCATTGCAGTTCTATCAGTTTTGCTTGTGTTTTACTGAACTGGATGCATGGTATATATATTGACATATAAATGAATCCTCCTTTGTAGAAGCAACTTATTCATCAAAAGTGAAATTTAAAGCATTGTTTATGCATGATTTGAGTCAGAGTCCCACATAACTTCATATGTCAACACCCCCATCGAAGACTTTAACAAAGTACATTTAAAATTTACATAATAAAATCAATCATTAACTCTTTCTTGAGTAAACACATATTAGTTTAGGCTAGGATCTTGGGTTAGGTAGTTGTGAGTTAACTGCCCAAGATCACACACCAAAACTAGTGTCATTAACAAGGGAAATCCCTCTATGCTCATACTATCTGAGACCACTCCAGTAAAAGTGGAGCTAAATATGAGACAACATTGGAATATAAATGAAGGTAGACCACCTTCGCTTGCATCTCCTTTGGGTATTATGTATATCCGGGATCCCTTTGGGGATATTGGAGCTAAGTTGGGGACTCAGGTATCTTGCCCACATATTGTACTATTTGTGACTATGCCCCCCAAGTAGTGTCTGTGATTTGAGGCAACTATAGTGGCCATACGTTTTAGAGATGAACATAAGGTGACTGGGGTGGGCTGCCCTAGTACCTAACACAGACAAACCTACTCTGTCTTCAGTTTTTGGGAGGGTGCTCATCTTCACGAGAGTACTTGGCCCCTTAATCTAAGGTTACGGTGAAGCTCAAGAGTATTTGTAAATGTACATTTGGCCAACCTTTTATTTTATCCATTGTGATACTGGGTTTTATCTCTAACAAATGGTGGTTATTAGACAGGGTCATACTCTTTGCTTGTTGATTGATTTCTTTAGATTATTTTTTATTTTTGAGCTACCAATTTGTTATCACCGAGACTTTAATAAACATCACTATAAAATCTATTTATAAAATTTATCAGTCACCGTGGCTACATCCAGCCCTCGTCATCAATATAGACGTCTATTAGGTCTCCCCCCACTCATTGTGGAGGATCCACCAAGCCCCAGTGAGCCAGATTACCCATCTTTGGGCAATCAGTCTCCAAGATCTCACACTAAATTAGTCTAGACATCCCACGACTCAAGTTTACCGAAAGATTTCTTTATTGAAGGTTTCATTCCTCCATATAGTCCTCCAATCACAAATCAATTGGGATCGCTCTTGATTTCAGTTGCACCTGTACCTCGTATGTCTTCTGCTAGACATATACCTACCATCCCATCGATGACTAATGGGTCGTGGGCTTTTGTGGACACTTTTGGTCCACCTCCACCTCCCTAGTCGACAGTTAGTACCACACCTTTGGTGGCAAGACCTTGTTATCCCAACTGTCTTAGGTTTGAACCGTATTGTGACACCCAACATGAGTGGAACCCAGTCCATACTAGTTTCCACCCATTTTGTGTTAGCTCCCAAACCTTCGAAAAGTGCTACATATAATGCTCCTTATAACACTGCATATAGCACAATTAGCATGAGTCCCTTCAACAACCCTTTTGCTTGGAATCCATTGTTTAGTTGCAACCCCTAGGTTCAGATGGCTAGGGGTAGCGTTCCCAATATGCACATACCAGCCAGGAACATTACAGTTCTCCTTCCGTTTACAGGACAAAATGGATAGTCATTGATTGAGATGAACCCTCCTTATGTCAGTCAAGGGCATACGACTAGTTACGTGGCTAGTAGGATCCCTCAACAAGGTCTCTCTTAATCCATCTGGGCACCCCACTCTCAACCTCAAATGAGTTAGGGGGGCACTCCTTAACCTGGGAGAACTTATATCCCCCAGTCTAACAACCCCTATGGATAGCCACAATATAGGACTATACCCCAAGCAAGTTATTATTCCATGCATCCCTTGTATAATATTGGGAACAACACGATGGGAGGACCGTAAGGATCCTAAAGTCATTTGTCATCACCTTGGTCCGATTCAGGGGCATCAAACACCTTTCCTTTCTTGTCAATGATTGACATCCTCGACTTGTAAAAACTCAACAATGACCCCATCTATCACAACCTACTTTGGCCTCCAATCCCGCACAAAATTTCCACAGGCATCCCGAAGTTCAAAGCGAAACAAGGGGAGGATCCGGGTACACACATCACCACCTATCATTTATGGTGCATTTATAACTCCATGGTTGATGATAGTAGCTAGCTTCGGCTCTTTCCCCACACCCTTATTGGCAATGCAGCCAAGTGCTACATTGAGTTACCACGTGTGTCAGCCAATACCTTTGGCGCTTTAGCGATGGAATTTTTAAAGCACTTTCAGCTACCCATCCACTATGAAACTTGGATGAAACTCCATACTTATTTACGTCAAGAAACTGCCACCCACATCCCTGATCACATCCATGAATAGAGACATAGGTGGAAGCTATTCAGAGATCCCCTCCCAGACTATCTATTAGCGGATTGGTTCTGCAAATCTCTTCTCCCTCAAATCACTAAAGATATCACCTTAGGTGGTGCGGCCATGGAAGACCAATCCATTCGTCGTGCCCAACATAGATTTGATTTATTCACAGTCTAGCACATTATACGACGTCATTCCCAATGCCCCTAGAAACTCCAATTCTCCCACTACTCAGCAACCCGATGCGCATGTCGATGGTATTATCGACGCTACCTCCAGGTCTGCTGTAAAACATTTTAGCGGTCACATTGCCCAGTTGTCAGTTGACCCCACTACCCAATTGACTTATCTTCCAACCGCCACGATAAAATCTGTGCAATCTACAAAAAAACCTAACGTTAAGAACAAGAAGAACAAGAAAAAGACCGCTCCTTTTGAAGAGCAGTCAACCAAGCAGTACAACCCAAAGTAGAAAGCTGCTGCACCTCTTGATAGTGGAAAAGACAAAGTTGTCAAGTCCCCTTGTAAAATCTGTGTGAAAGACCGTATGACACATCGTTGTGTACACCTCCATGAATGCACAAACTTCCTTGCTTAAAAGGACACTGACCAGACCCTCGCAGTCTTTAATGATCCTTTCCCTACTCAGCAGTAGCAAGATCTTATTGCAAACCAACCCCAACTCCTGCAAGGGTCAATGGTGGTTTGCATCATCCTTCAGTTGGTGAAGGACCATATACCATTTAGACCTTTGAAATGGTAAATATTCAAACAAGAGCCAAAACTTATGGAGCTCTAGTCGCTAATGCTGAGGAAGCCTCCTCGAGTCAGAACCCACCGCTGCTTAACGATCTCCATATCGACTGACTAGTTGCTGATCTTGTGATTCCCCCCCCCCAAAAGGGGCACTTCGTAGCACAATGCATAATATATTTGCACGTGCTGCCCAAAACTATAGTATTGTAGAATATTTGGCGCAAGCACCATCATCTATGTCGGTGCTCGAAGTATTACAAATCTATCCAACACAATGGAAAGCTATGCTTTCGACAATTTGTGGGGTTGACCCTCAGGATTCTATTTTTGCAATTTTTTATATGACAAATGTAAACCTCCCCTTTCACACTAGCTTGCATTTCAAGTGCAAATATTTTCGAAAGGGAGAGGGGTATATAGAACTGTCATTGACAAAGGTGCTTCAACCTGCGTCATGTCAGCTTCATGTTGGCTCGCCATGGGTTCTCCAACCCTCTCACTGTCGTTGAATTCCCTTAAAGCTTTCGATAGCCACACTTTCATCCCAAAAGATTACCTTGCCAACTACCCCATCACTTTGAGTGGGAAAACAGTAATGGTGTATATCAACATCATGGATCAAAAACTCAACTCTAATCTACTGTTGGGTTGCAGTTGGAACTACGCCATGACTGCCATTGTGTCTACTATATTTCACATCATCCTATTTACATTGGATGTGTTAGCGCTCGAATCCGCCTTAGGCTGAAATAAGGCAAAACTCAAGGCCACATCAAACCACGCTCAGCCTCGTAGCTAGCCCTACGAGGACAGGAGAGGGCTCTCTCCGGGTCAAACTTGGCAAAAGATAATCGAAAAGGCTCGAGATGACCAAATTGATGACTGATTTTAGGCTAGGTATTAAGTACAAAGATTTTAGGATTGATTTTTTATGATTTTGTTGAAATCAAGGGAAATGCAATTTTGGGTGCGGGGATGAGGCACAGTTTTTGCAGGGGTCCACTTGGGGCAAGATAGGCAATTGTTTTGATGCCTTAAAGCAGGTGATATGGATGGATCAGACCGGTGAGGAGCTAAGGAGAGCAAGGGGTCTCAAGGATTCTCCTTAAACTAAAGAAAACATAGAATATTAAACAAATTTAAAGGCAGAGCATAGCAATTTCATGGATTCTACCTTAACACTTCATTTGCTTAATAAGAGAGGATTCAATAGAGATAATGATGCACATACACAACTTACAAGTACTGAAAGAAACACACCATCAAGACATAAATCCACATGGATCCCAAGTAGTGTTGCAAAACCCTGGTCTTTCCTTTGCCAAAAATGCTGGTAAAATATGTACAATATAGTCTCAAAACTATCCCAAGAGTCCAACCTATGCTACTGATTGAAAATTTACATAATATAGACCAAGATAACCTATTCCCTAACCTCTAGGGGTCGATCTCCTCCTTCTAGGAGTAGTTTCAACCAATTCTAAACAAGGAACTGAAATCTAGGTAGTCAAACAACTAACCCCTATATGCTAGGAAACTGATTCATTACATTAAATTTTTGCTATTTTGTGGATGAATCCACTAGAATAGGTAAATAAGTACCAAATTTACATCATGTACATTAAATTACATCAATCTGGGTCAAAAATCACATCAAAGAGTGAAACTGGTGAAAACTAGCCGAATTTCTGAGCTGAAGGTGAAAAACTGGGCCAAAAACTGTATGCGTAGCGCCCCTGATCCCTATGCGTAACGCCCCTTTGAGCCTATTTTTGGAGCACTTTCCGACATCAAAATTGAGCTCATAATAGCTCATTGGAAAGCCCTAGATGTCTACTTTCCAACCCAAGTCGAAGTTTCCAATTTTGAGCTCATTTGCCCCCTCAAAACTGAATTCTCCCAGAGGTACTACCTGCAGTTGGAAAAGGTGGCAGCAAGGTGGTTTTCATGATGTTTTTGGACATTTTGACCATCCAGAACTTGATGAAATGCCTTGGCAGTGGCTGTACAAGTGTATTTCTTCATGAAAAATCCAAAACTACAAGCCATTTGTCAATTGGACCTCCCAATCTTCAGGGTAGCGCGCTGCGCGCTACGCATAGAACTCAAAAACCTGTTTCTTAAGCCAAAATTTTTGAAATGAAAACATTTTCTCCAAATGAGCCCAAAATTGGAGTGAAGACCCTCCATCATGTATCATGCTCAGCTAGTGAAGCCTCGGCCAAAAATCGAAGCGGATCAGGCCTTTTGTGTCGTTTTTGTGCTTTGCTCAAACGCCTTTTGAGGACCTTGATTCTTGCTTTGCAAACATGCATGCGAGCCCAATAGTGAGTCTTCATGTGACGAAGCATGTCCTTGTCCCTATTTTCCTTCGCCAACAACTTCTCCAAATGAGTGTTGACCCGGATGAGAATTTATTCCCTATCAATCGGTGTCAAATCACCGGGTCTCCTTCGGGCCAATTCCCGGTCTTCGCGGATCTTCCGTAGCTCATAAAGTTCATGCTCATCTTCCAACTGCTTGTTGCGCTGCTCTAAGTACTTGATCACCCACTTAGCCATCTGCAATTTCTTTTGCAGTGACTCATTCTCGGCCCTTTGTTCTCGGATGATCTCCTTTAGCTCGGAGCTAGGAGAGCTAGCATCAACATCAATGATATCCATGTCCTGGCCTCCTGAAGGACCCTCATCAACCATGGGTCTCTTGCCCCTGTCCTGACTCTGTACCTGTGCTGTAGATTGAAGAGAGACCCCTTCCACATGATGTGGAGATAATACTCGCTCTGCTGATGGTGTCAACGAGACCCCTTCCACCCCGGGTGGAGATAGTACTCGTCGTGCGGCTGCAAATAAGGCCTTGTGGCCTTTCTGATATGTCACATATACGGGAGCATCGACATGCTCGGTCTCGGGAATGTCAAGCTGCTGTGAAGGCCCTCCCTCATCATGAACTAACTCTAGTGGTGGATGAGGCACTGTGAAAAGGTCATGAGCAATAAAATCCTCCCATGTAATGCCCTGCTGTGTCAACTGATGAATCACCACGATTTTGATCAATGCATAATGGTATATGCTCTTGTGCTGCTGTGCTGGGCTCTTCTTTTGCACTAAAGGTACCATCCTCTCTATGTTGCGAAACATAAAATATGGGATGTTCATCAGGTGCACCCTTGTAAAATGCATCAATAAATGGACATGATATGCATAAAGATGTGAGAATCTGCCCTCACAACTGAAATATCGGATGATAAGTTTCATCAAAGGTGCAAACCAATCATTCAGGTAGTGGAAAGGAAAAACTCTACTCAAGTGCCTTATATACCCTGGTTTAATATATGGCTCATAATATGATTTCTCTAGCTGCTGACGCTTATTCCATTGCTCCCCGATATTCATAATTCCTGTGGCCTCTGCAATGGTTTCTGGTGACAAAATGAAATTAACTCCAGCAAGGTTCACATGGCCATCATGTAAATGGAGAACAAACAAGCGAGCTAATTCACGATGATGTTGAAACTGTGAAATTAGCTCACAAAAATGATAGCATGATTGGTGGCGAAAGCAATCCATGGGAAGTGGGCAAGCTTGTAATTGTACCATAGAAGTGGGTTCTTCTCTGAGATGTTTACCACCTTTGCCACCTTTACAAGGTCTTTGTGGCACATTTCCCTCCGTGGTGGAATCACTTTCATTTTCTTGCTCATAGGATGACTCTGAATCTGACATGGTTTTGAGAACAAAATAGGTGCAATAGGAGGGCTGCAATGTGTATGCTATAGGTGTGAATAAATCTCAATTTCAATGTATCCTCAAAAAACCAGTTGAAGCATCATAAGCATTCTGCCATAATGAGTATTTTGTTTGCTATATTTGGGCATAAACAATCACAAAGATGTTGTGGTATGAAGTGCTGCTGTCTACAATGTTTACAATGTTTTTAATACCCTATACAAAGTCTCAACAAGGGCCTAGGGTTTGATTTATTTTCTTAAACCCAACATCACTTGCATTTCTTTCAAACACACATTAAACACCATTCAACTTGATGCTTGAGTCAAAGGAGACACCTACTTGTAGTTGCTAGGGTGATTTGATAAGTTTTAGGCACAAAACATAGCACTGGAATGGATGCGTAGCGTGCCAGTTGTATGCATAGCATACCTCCCTGTGCATAGCGCATGTGTAAATTTACACTGGCCAGTGAGGCCCAATGCGTAGCGCACTGCCCAGTGCGTAGCACACAGTTTCAATGCGTAGCGCACACCTAGCTACATAGTGCATTTTGTAGGAGGCGTTTGGAGGCCTTTGTGATGTCAAAATTAGGCCCAGGATAGCTCGTTGGAAAGGTCTTTGAGTCTAATTTCTAACCCAACTGGAATTTTTCAATTTGGAGTTCATTTGCCTTGTCAAAAATCAAATCTCCCAAGACTAGCCAAAATGTGCCAAATGAAGATGCCTCAAGGCAGAGTATTGTTGCAGTCAACTTTTGAATGCCTTCCTCAACTGCAAATTGAGCTCATGATAGATCATTAGAAATATCTTTGTGTCTAGTTATCATTTGACTCATCAAGAAAGTCATTTGGCCAACCATGCTAGGAGAAATATTGATTTTCCCAAGGTCACTTTAGAGGTGCATTCAATTCTCCTGAGGCAACGGTATTTTTGAGATTTCTCTAAAACCATGATACCTGTGTAAAAAGTGAGGGAGGTTTTTCTTCTTTGGCATTTTTTGGAAAAAAACCTCTCTCAGTTTTCCAAAATTCATCTTTTATGGCTCTGAAACAGCTTTTGAGTGAAACTTATCCCAATGTGTGAAACAAGGGATTTTGTCGAAATGAAGCGAAATGAAGGGGATAAGGGGCTTCTAAATTCTTGGGGAATTTTTTGGAAGTAGGGAGGGATGTTAGGAAGTAGGGGAAGGTGGAATCTCAGAGATCGAGTGAGGGGAAGGGGTCCAAAAGGGAAAAACACGGGCCCAACCTAGAAAATTGCCAGGTTGTAGCAAGAAACTAGGGTTTGTGCAAAAATGAAGAATTTGGGGGATCTCAGTGATGGGAAGTGTCATGCGGAAAGAGTTATATTTGCGGACAAATCTAACCTCCCTAGGAGTCTAGGACTCTCTAGTGACAAACAAACCAAACAAGAGCAATCCTTCTCTAAACACAC
>APFE031487293.1:0-35502 GCA_000404065.3 Pinus taeda
TCCAATGGTCATCTAAAGTGGGCTGCATTTGAGGTCTAACAATTTCAGGACCATGTGCATCTGATGGAAAGGAGGCCGGAGTGAAAAAACTTTTGATAGTCACATCACGGTCACCCTTTTTCATTCTACCCTTTCCCTTATCTTGAATAGGAGGAACATATCGGAAAGGATTGGATGCAATGGTTTGAGGGATAGAGGAAGAACCCTCAAAATCATAATGGGGGTTGGCAGCCATCATTTTTTGTATCTCCCTCTTCCTCCCAATTTCAGCCTGTAATTCTTTTTGCCTAGCCTTATTTTGTTTAAATTTCTCAATGTTGGCCAACATAGTCTCCCTAATCTCCCCAATTTCAGGTGATTCACATGGGGTAATTTGGCCTCTAATCCCTACCAAGTGTAGCTTCAGCCTATTAATGCCCCCTGGACCATCCTTAATTAACCTATGGCAAAATTTGCAATGCATTGAACTATCAACCATTTCAACATATGCCCATGCAACATCTCTTGCTTTAGGTGCCATTTTTGGAATAGGGAATGAAAGCAAACAATCTGAAAATGAAAAAAAAAAAAACCTTGATTCAATGTTCATTTTTTTGACAAAAAAGTCTCTAAGCTTTCTAGATATGCACCTCAAATTTACTAGGCAAAAACAGATTTATAGAGGTGAAAAAAAATACCTCCAGGCACAAACTGCCTCCTCAAGCTTGCTCCAAGAATCAGCTCCTCAATGCTGCTCCAAATGGCTGCCCAAGAAGCTCCTCACTCCAGCTACAATGCTCCTCCAAGACTCCTCAAGTGCTGCTCCAAAACAAGCTCAAGAACTGCTCACTAACTCTCAAAGAAGACTCTCACTCAAATGCACAAGACTGTTGTGAGAGAATGAGAGCTCTTGGGTGAGTTAAATAGCTTTTGGGAGGGGGATATGGACCCCAAAGATGTTTAGGCATTATTACATTGCTGTTTGGAGTCCAAACCAACCCTAAAACCCACTTGAAATCCACAAAAAACTCAAAAAAAACTTTATGTTTGTGTCCGAGTTGGTTGCCCAGCTACTCGGCCGTTTTTATGCGGACCCGGCCGTTTCGGTCGAGTCAGCAATGACTCGGCCGAGTCATTGAGTGACTCGGCCGAGTCATTGCTGACTCGGCCGACCGAACCGGGTTGATGATCGTTTCGTGGCCCAGGCCAATGACCCGGACCAACTCGGCCGGGTTGATGCTGACCCGGCCGGATCTTAAAACACTGTCCCAGACTGCATGGGTAGGATGCGTCAAGGTATCACATGGGAAGGCTGAGCCATTCACCCTGTACACAGCGCACCATTAGGGGAGGGTGAGTCACCCTATGGTCACGTGTTGCTCCAGTTGTACCCCAAGCCCTCGGAGCTCCCAGAGCTCAATGCATGCAACATGCAGGACCCTCATAAGAGGGTCTCTCAACGACTCCAAGTCATTCGGGAAAGTCACAAATTTGACCTTTCCCTGGGGCTTTGACAGATTGTCTATGACATGTACATCAGTCTCAATGCGATGGAGCCTCCTCGCTCATCGACGTACCATATCCTTGATAAAGTAGTATTTGATGTCTATCTGCTGGAGCAATCATAGAATACGAGATTCCTCAGCAATCAAATCCCCCCCTGGTTCACATAGAAGATCACGGTGGTATCCATCATGTGTACAAACAGCTCACTGAAGAGAATCCACAACCAGGTAGCTTCATACAAGATCATACTCGTAGCTATGTATTCAGTCTCGGCGATGCTTATAGAAACTGACTTCTGCTTCATGCTCATCCATGATATCGAAGCAGAATCCAAAGAGAACCAACACTCAGAAGTGCTCTTGCAATCCTCCACACTACCTGCCTAGTCAGCATTCGAATAATCATGCAGCTTCACATTTCCAGCAATGTATCTCAATTCATGAGAGATTGTGCCCCGAAGATATCTCAGAAAATTCTTGGCACCAATCCAGTGAGGCTCAACCATATATGGCCTCATCATGCTAACTACAAAACATATGTCCGGACGGAAGTTCACCAAGAACATCAATGCGAATGAGTTTATGAAACTCAAAGGCATTTCCCAAATCTGGTCCAGCATCACTACCATATAACTTCTTGAAAGTTAAGATCCTCAAGGTAGTCACGAGCTTGCAGTTTACTCAGTACTGTTCCACATCTGGAATCCAACTCCCTCTTACTTCTGCAAATGAGAGAGTCTGCACCTGTCAGAAATAAGTCGTCCTTAGAAGGTGTCAGAATGAGAGGTCTATCATCCACAACCTTCGAGCAATGGTTTGGATCGGTTTCACTCTTAGTGAATCTCAGCTTCATCGGACAGCTATCAATCCTCTAATACTATGCCCAGGGTGTTTTGCTTCAAGCCATAGAGGGCTTTCTTCCACCTGTATACATGAGAGGACTTTCATTCAGTACATCTCAGACATGTAACTTTATGCTCTTCTTGAATTCAAACATCCCTGTCAACATCTGACTCACATCGGGTAGGGCCCCATATAGACCTCCAGTGTTATAGATGAGATATGCCAATTGGCATAATCCCCAATGGACCATCCTGCAACTTGATACAAATTGCCAACCCTAAACCTATGAGAAAAAACATCTTTGAAAATTCTATTTTCAAACACGTACCTTTCCATCGATGAATGCTACCCTAAAACCTTTGACTTCCATTGCCGAAATGGACACCAGGTTCTTCTTGTGATCGAGTACATAAAAGAGATTTTGTAAATGAATCGAGTTACCCTCATTCAATTGAGGGGTAACATTTCCTACACCCTTTCCGGGATAGGTGGCATCGACTCCAAGTATAATCCCACGATTGTTTCCATCTCTTACCAAATTAAAGAGATCACCCTTCCATCCGATGAAGTGCCTTGAAGCACTACAATCAATAAACCAGATTCCCAAAGAATCTGAAGGAGAGGGACAATACAAGATAACGCTTCTTTATCTTAGTAGAAACAACATTTGATTCTTCATACCTGGGGTTCCTTGCTTTCTCAAAAGAGTCGGTTGTTTCTTTGATGACATGCATTACATGTCATTCCTCTAATCAATGAAGATGTCCCAGGAATGATTATTATCATCATCAAGTGATGTGTCCCTACCATTCGGACACTCCTTCGCATAATGGTCGAACTTATTGCAAGCAAGGCATCTACCTTTCCTTCCACCCTTAGATCCTGACTTCCCATTGAAGTGATCTTTAAGTAGGCCATCAAAAGCTTCTGCTACGCCATTCTGATTATATTCTCTACTTCAACTTCACCCTCGGTGAATTTGAAGAGGGATGAGGAATCCATTGATCCTTTCGTCCTTACCAACTGTCTTCGGTGATTTCTCTTTCACTCTTGCTTGGGCATTGTCTTCACCTCAGCTCTGATACCATTTTATTTTAGGTATGTTTTATGCTTAGAGCAATTTCAATTTTCAAAGTTAGCTCAATATCGTTTCCAGATTAGCAATCACATCAGCATTAAAGCAAACTGCAGATAAAACATAAACATAAATCGCAAAAGACAAGCCAAGACAAGCGGACAAAAGATGTGGCCCTAGCCAGGGACAAATCTCAATGTGGGGAAACCCTTGATCAATTCTTCTTATATGTTCTTCAATAGTTCAGCAGAGAAAGAGAGAAAGAGTACATTTAAAACAGAACTCAACATTTTGACTTATTTAGGTAAGAGCATAGATCATCTCTAAGAAGATGATATGTGAAATCAATTGAAGACATGCTGCTTCAACTGATTCTCTAAGGTGACTCCTTCACCTATCATTGTGTTGCATCTCGTCATCATACTACACTTCACCGTGCTGCACCATGTTGCACCCATCATCACAATGCTGGACCTTATGACCATGTTGTACACATCATACTGCTGCACTGTTGTCCCAGTGTTTGGCACTGTTGTACCTTGTGCCACAGCTGCATCATGTTGTTGCACCATAGCTGCTTTGTGGACTTGTTGCACCAAGAACAATACTGTTGTACCAATGTTCTATACTATTGCAGCACAATGAACTTGCGGTTGCTACATCATGCTGCTTCAATATATCTTACTGCTGCAATATATCATACTGTTGTACCTCACCATTGTGTTGTGATACACTTCATCACTATACCCATCATCATGCTACAGCATTCGCTATAATGCTGCCACATCATATCATATCATGCTGTTGTTTGCTACATTTAGGACAGCCTTCACAATGTGGTCGTGACAGTCCAACCAGCCTTCACACATTAGATGCAACATGTTGCCTCATCATATCATATCATGCTGCTGTTTGCTGCATTTAGGACAGCCTTCACACATCAGCGGCAACATGCTGCCACATCATATCATATCATGTTATTGTTCGCTGCATTTAAGACAGCCTTCACAATGTGGTCATGACAATCTCTCGACCTCCACCAATGTGTCACCACTGCTCCAGCAGTCATCTCGGCCTCCATCAATGAACTTAGCCTCCTTCACGCTGTCTTAGAACCTCCCTTTCTTGCTGCAGCTAGGGATTAGGGCTGTTGTAGGTGGACTCTTTCTCCTCCACGTAGGGTACTTAGGCTTCTACCATGGTTGCGTTAGATAGGGCAGCGTTAGGGCTTCTTGTAATTGAGATAAGGGTTGTCTTTTATGCCAGCGTTTAGGGCAGCATTAGGAATTGTAAGGACAGCATAGGTCTTTTCACCATGACTGTGTTAGGGCTTCTCCATAGGGCAACGAAGATTCTTCTCCATGACTGTAGATGAGGGCAGCGTATAGATCTCTTCGTCTATGGCTAGGGTAAACCTCGGTAAACCTCCTAGATCAGTGTATTCTCTTAGGGATTCTTCCTTCCATTAAAACGCAAACGAATGAAGAGGAAGAGATCACAAGAGAGTTGTGAGTGTGTCCAAATGACTTTCAAGGCACCTCTATTTATACTAAAACGTTGAGCACATGTGGGGTTTATTTGGTTGCTGGCCGACCTTGACAAATTGTCCCATAACACAAATAAATTCATATCTCCATGAATATTATCGGAATCGGATGATCTTTAGATCAATCCTACACCTCTCGATGAGAGGGATTCAAGAAAAATATCAGCTGCCATTAATAAGATGACCCACATGGAGTTTGGCTCTAGTTGCCAATTTTAACAAATTATCAAAGCAAAGAATAATATAGCCCTAAGAAAATTTAACAAGTCAAGGGGTCCCCCACCTCGCCGCATGCATTAGCTTCCAAACCGGGCCAACTTGGGTCAGAAACCACTGGTTTATGTTGAAATGTGTAACTAGGTTCGGTCTTCATAATATCTAAGTTTATGTATTTGATGAAAAGAGAAAAAGAAATTTTATTATTATTGTTTTGAAGCATGGGTTTCATGCTCAAGGTCATTTTATTTATAGGTCAAGCACCCATCAAGTGCTTCTAAGGCTTTGTCATAAATTCTAGGAGTCAATTGAGTCATTGTAATATGTAAATTGAGTCATTGTAATATGTAAGTCCCCTTTGGGCATCTTGTATTATGTAAAAGAAATTTATTTGAGTCATACAAGACCCTCCAAGACAAGTCAACCTAGATACAAGAAGTTGGCCTACATGAAAGATCAAGTCGGCCTCATAGAGGCAATTCGTACCCTGAAAAGCCTACCTCATTTGAAGGACACACACAAGACATACGAAGAAGAAAGAAAAGAAGTTCGATCTTACAAGAAGTCCTAAAGTTAAAGTTTTTGGATCTCTCTCTCTCTCTCTCTCTCTCTCTCTCTCTCTCTCTCTCATGTGCAACGAAATTGTTGGGATCGACGTCACTGGAGAAGTTGTTAGGATCAACGTCACTAGAGAAGTTGTTGGGGTCAAAGTTGCTAGAGAAGTTGTTGGGGTCGAAGTTGTTGGAGAAATTGTTGGGATTGAAGTTGCTGGAAAAGTTGTTGGGATTGAAGTTGCTGGAAAAGTTGTTGGAAGGTCGAAGTTTGTTGTTGTAAGCTGTGTAAGGAAATCTCATCAAGAAGGAAGGTTGACTTGGCCTTGGAAGGGTCTTTGTCAAGGATCATAGGTCTTGGAATTCGTTATCTGAATATTCTATAAGAAGGGAAGAATTCTTGTGGATTTTCTTCTCAATAGGAGAGGTTTTGGCCCTGGCTAGCAGCCTACATTTTGTGTCTACTTGTCTCTTTGTTCTTCATTGTTTGGTAGTTGTTTTATGATTAAAGAACACGATAGTAATCAAGTAAGGAGAGCTAACTACAAGTAAAGTAAAAGAACACCACAAGCAGTTATCAAAGTAAGAGAAATCACCTAATCAAGTTGCCCCTAGATTTCTCAACATGGTATCAGAGCTAAGGTGACTACAACAAGAAGAAGAGGCAACTTGAAGATCACTCAATTGAAGAAGAATACACGGATGGCCGAGCACAAGGAGAACTAAGAAGCATCAAGGACATCAAGACACCAAGGAAAACAAAAGGAATCAAGGAGGACTATCCATCACATCACAAGGATCACATCATCGCAAGAAGAAGAAGACCTCAAAGACCCTACCTCCATTCAAGGAGGACTTAACACATCTTGAAGTATCCACATTCTACATTTCTACATCCAAGGAAGCCAGAAGAAGCATTGCCATCATCATCAAAGAAATCAAGGTAACCTCCCTCTCATTAAAGAAAGGATCACATCTCAAGCATACCATCTACAAAAGAAGTATTGTCATCTTTGAAGAAGGAAGACATCATCAAAGAAGGCATTTTCAATTATCAATATCAAAGGAGTAGTGGAAGCAATCATCATCAAGAAGACATCTTCAAGTGTCAACATCATCAAGGCATCAAGTTGAAGATATCATCATCAAAAAGGCATCCTCACTTGACAAGTAAGTATTCTATATTTTTATGTCTTTATCCTCAAGTCAAATAACTTCATTCAGCAAGGAAAACAATAAATTTGTTGGGACCTCGAACTACCTTGCATGGAAGAAAATGATTGATTTAATTCTCATGGAGAATGAAGTTATTGAGTATGTAAAGGGCTCCATCACCAAACCATCTCAAGGGCAAGCTCAAACACTATCAAAATACATGAAAGGATAAATAAGGGCACAAAGGATCCTCATAGAGTTAATCAAGGATTCTCTCATCCCTTATGTTGCAAAGTTGACTACAGCAAAAGAGATCTATGAAAAATTGGTGGAGTTGTTTTCTGTAATCACTGCAGGGGAAATCATATCTTTGAGAACCGAACTATACAAGATGAAAATCTCAAGGGAAGAAGGGATAGCCTTGTATTTCATGAAGGTATCCGAAATTAGAGACCAACTACAAAACTTGGAGAAGTAATGTTTGATCGAGAGATAACCACCATCGTGCTCAATGCACTAACTGATGAATGGGGCAACTTTGTATCAAGCATCTATGGGAAGAAGGAAGTCATTCCATTCAGTGAACTCTGGTCATTATGTAAGATTGAAGAAACTAGATTAAAGGCAAAGAGCGATGATGGATCAAGTAAACAAACTCAAGCATATGTTGCCATGGATAGAAAGAAAGGGAAATTTGGAAAGTTTAATCCTCAGAAGAAAAAGAAGATCAACATGTCAAAGATTTGATGCTATGAATGTTATGAGTATGGGCATGAATATGAGCATTTCAAAAGGAATCGTCCTAAACTCAAAAAGGACAACAAGAAAAGAAAAGATAGAAATGAAGCCCAAATCACTGACATAGAAGAACCTAAAAAGAATTCAATGGAGGAGGAAGTGAAAGACCTTTATTATGACTAGAATAACCTCCTTCACTTAGTTTAAAGAAAATGGTAGTCATGATGAAAGCATCACAAGAATGATAGGATGCATTATAGCTGAGATAGAGATGGCATCATCATAAAGGCATGGAAGGATAGTTGAAGCAGAAGTTCATATAGTTGAATCTATCATCATGATGAAGAGAAAGTAGATCGTGGCATTTACATTAGAAGCATATAAGGATAACCGAAGCAGCAATATATATGGTTGGACAAAGTCATCTAGCAAGATAGAAGATAAAGAGATCATCATACATCACCATCATTAGAAAGGGGCATTTGTAGAATAAGGATCATCAAGATCCTTCATTGGAATCCTAGTTAGAAGGATTCATCATTTTTTGAAGAAGCAAGTGTCACACAAATATTCTATATTCCACATAGTGTGGGATTCACAGTTTGGAAGGATGATGGTATGAGGACAAAGATGTGCAACATGTCAAGTTGGTTGAAGTACTTCCATCTTCAAGCAAGGAAAGGAAGTTGGTAGGAGGAAGTCTAGATGACCAAACGAAGGAAGAGGTATGTATATATTTGATAGATAAATTCATGTCATCATATGGTTACAAATGGAATGGATAAAATGCTCTATCTCATGAGCATGATGAAGAAAACTCTTCATTTAGAAAGATACATGAAGGCATATCTACAATATGCCTTGAACTCTTCTACAAGATGAAATCAACATAATATGACCTCATGAAGAATATGAGGAGACTATGGTTCCTATGATGAAGGAATTATGTATGGAAGATCTTGCGGAAGCAATATGTGAAAAAGGTGAAAGAAGAGTTCGTGAAAGATGTATCTATAGTCATGTGAGATAAGTGGTCAACATATAATAACAAGAAGGATTAGCTATGACATCTCCATGAAGAAGGTATGAACATTGATAGGTATGTTGGAAAAACGCCAAAGGACACCACACACTAATAGATCACAGATCAATACACCAGTATTCTTGACGTGGTTAAAACCCTCAAAGAGGGAAACAGTCCACAGCCTAAGCCAACACAACCACTTCAGACAATTTATTAATAAAAGAATGAAAATTTACATAAGCTTCTCTCATGAACGATTACCCTACAAATGACCCTCCATGCTCTTTAAATAGAGAGCATGGACCAATCGGGTGTTAAGCCATGTATCAAGTGTCCGTAATACTGAGGAGAGAATGAACCGTCGAATCACTTCATGTCTAGAACATATCATGACCGTCGGATTGTAAGTTACAAAAGTACATAGTAAAGAAACACACCTTACCCAAATCTACACTAGACCAAGTTATACTTAACTATTTCCTATGTGTCAGAATATCCTAACAGCCCCCCTTAAAAACAACTTGGGATAGGATTGAAGCATGTACAAATATGACACAATAAGACAAGGAGGCATTAGGACCTATCCCCCCTTAGTGACAACTTCCTGAAATCCAACCATAAATCAAAGTTAAGTAAACTTTGCATCTATGAGAGCCTTTGTAAAGATGTCTGCAACTTGATCATATGTTGAACAATATTGCACTTCAAGAACATGGTCATGAATGAGCATTATGATGAAGTGCATGTGTAGTTCAATGTGTTTGTTGCGCTGATGTTGGACTGGATGTTTGCGTAGTTGAATGGCACTTTGATTATCACACCAAAGTGTAGTCAGATGCTATTGCTGAAAGCCAAACTCTGACATGATCTGACGAAGCCACAAGGCTTCCTTACTAGCTTCTACGACACCACGATACTCTGCTTCTGTTGAAGAAAGAGAAATGGCACTTTGTTTCTCGCAAGCCCATGTAATAGGTCCTGAACCAAGAGTGAACACATAACCTGCAGTAGACTTCCGATCATCAGGGTCACCAGCCTAATCGGAATCAGTGAAACCAACCAATAGAGGAGATGCTTCTGCACTGTAATGAATCCCAAACTAAATTGTACCTTGAATATAACGAAGTATTCTTTTAGCTGCTTTCCAATGACTTTCATGTGGGTTTTGCATAAACCAAGCAAAAGCCAACAGCAAAGGAAAGGTCAAGACGAGTATGGGTTAGATACAAAAGTTTTCCTACAAGTTGATCGTATAAGGTAGCATCAACTTTAGGGGAAGTACAAGTGACTGAAATTTTGGCTCCAGACTGAATGGGAGGAGGAGCTGGCTTACAGTCTTCCATGTGAAAAGGGCGTAGAAGATCACAAGCATACTTGGACTGGGAAAGGGAAATACCTTCCTTGGATTGCAAGACTTGAAGACCAAGAAAATAATGCAAGTGTCCTAAGTCTGTCATTTCAAACTTCTTTTTAAGGCAAGACTTCACATGGTTTATAGGTTGGGATCACTACCAATAAGGATAAGATCATCAACATAAAGAACAAGAATGATAAGAGACTTGCCCACTTTCTTGGTGTAGACAGTATTGTCAGAATGACACCTAGAAAAGCCAGTTTCTAAAAGAAAGCTATCCATTTTGGCATACCAAGCCCGAGGGGCTTGCTTGAGACCATAAATGGATTTCTTAAGCCGACATACAAGGTTGGAGTCTGTTTGTATAAAGCCAGTAGGTTGTTCCATATAGATTTCATCATGCAAATCCCCATGCAAAAAGGCGGATTTAATATCCATCTGATGGACTTCCCATTTGAAAGAGGCAGCAAGGGAAAGAACGAGGCGGATAGAATTCATTTTGTTGAAATTTGGTACCGGAGGACAGGTGATTCCTTAAGGCTTTGATCTTTGGCCTAGGGAAAAGTGTCCAAAAGAATTTAATTTTTCTCCTAAAGTGACTTTATAATTTTTATAAAGTTAAATCTAATTTAAAAGTGACTTTAAGTGATAAAGTTACTAAAGTCTAATTTTAAAGTGACTTTTATAAAGTCAATAAAAAATTAGAAAGGAAAAGTGACTGGAAATAAATGACTAAGCGGGTCTTTATTAGAGTGGGGTGAATTAAAAAATAGAAAGTGAGATTTAAATGAGCATTTAATCTCAGCCATAGATCTAAATCTATTTCAGCCATTGGATTTAGGGATCACCCAAAAGTCACTTAAGGTTGGATTAAGGGAGGAAAAGGAGGAAAAAGATCATTCATTCTTTCATGAGCAGATTGAGAGAAAGAGAGCAAGGGAAATTTTTGGACAAGGAGGAGAAGGAGGCAGCAGCTTGGCACACATACCAAGGCAACATTTAAGCAAATCCTTACAGCTGAATGAGCAAGCAGAAAAAGGCAGATTTTTGTTGAGCAAACAGTAAGAGGCAAATTTGTTTTTGCACAGAAATAGAGGCAGCTGATTTTTTGCACAGAAATCGAGGCAGTTGATTTTCTGCACAAAAATCGAGGTTTGTCTGTACAGTCCATACGGCTGTCCGTACAGTGCGTACATCCATACAGCGGTTTTCCAGCTTCACTGTGAGACAGGAAAAAAGAGATAAGTTGTAAATTTGGTTGCTAATTTTTTGCTGAATATTTTCTCACTGTAAAAAGGCATTTTCCAGAAATAAAGAAGAGCTCTCAAACTGGTTTTCCCCAAGAGTTGTAGGGGGTTTTTCCAGGGTCACTTTGACCAAAAATCACAGTGTTCAAATGTGTTAAATGATTGTTTGTCGCTGCTGATTTTTTATTTATGCATTTTCTAGCATTCTGAAAATTTTCCAGAATTTGTGTTTTCAGCAAAAATTTATTTTTTCAGTTGTTAAATGTATGGATATGGGAAAGGGCATTTAACTATATGGGAGAAATAAAGTGAAATTGAAAACCAGGGTGGGAAAACAGAAATTTTTACATGGTATCAGAGCTTGAGTGCTGAAGTGCAGTTTGGGACAGCAAAGGAGAAAAATTACAGCCACTGATTTTTCACTCAGAAAATTCTAGCAAGCTTATTTTTCACAAACAGCAGTTTTATCTTTACTACAGCAGTGCTATTTTTCAGTTTTAGGACAGCAAGATGTCATTGGGATTGAGGGTGGAGGATAGGTTGGATGGGCATACAAATTACAGCGTTTGGAAGGGGAGAATGCAGAGTATCTTTGAGGAGGCAGAAGTCTGGGATATCATAGTGCATACCACACAGAACCCTGTTGTTGTGCCTACTGATGCTACTCAGTTGGCTGCTTATAATAAAAAGAACAACAAGGGTAAGAGACTGATTCTAGACGGAATCAAAAACCATTGCATTCCTCATGTGAGAGGAAAGAGCAATGCCCATGAGATGTGAACAGCATTGTCCAATCTCTACCACAGTACCAATGAGAACCGAAAAATGGTCCTGAAGGAGAAGCTGAAGAACATTAAGATGGGTAATAATAGTGCAGCTGGATATCTCACAAAGATTACTAATGTGAGAGATGAGTTGGCAGCAATTGGAGAGGCCATTCAACTCACTGAGTTGGTGCGGATTGCAGTGAATGGCCTCCCCAGTTCATGGATGAACTTTGCTGATGGGGTTTGTGCACGTGAGACCCTTCCCACATGGGAGAGGTTTTGGGATGATTGCATTTAGACAGAGATCAGGAAAGGTCAGCTTGGTGCAGCCAAGCCAGTTGAGCAGGATGAGGATGTAGCACTGTTGGCAGGAGGCAAGAAAGGCAAAGGGGAGAAGCAGGCTTCCACAAGCAGTGGTGGGTGGGGGCAAAGGCAAAGGTAAAGGTAAACAGGGTAACACACAGAAGGACTATTCCAAGGTGAAGTGTTGGAATTGTCAAAAGATGGGACACTATGCAGTTGTGTGTCCGGAGAAGAAGAAGAAGAAGGGGAAGAACCAGAGCGTGGCAGCTTCAACAAAGATTGAGGACTTTGCAGATCGTTTTGACCGGGAGTTTGGGTCCACTGCGTGTGAGTCCTCTAGTGCAGGATCACCTGCCACACAGGTTCAGAGGGAGCATGCTTTTCCCTCGATTAGCGGAGCATCTTAGGGTATCTAGTATGTGGATAGTGGGGCTTCACGTCACATGACAGGAGTCTGTGAGTACTTCTCAGAGCTTTCAGAGAGTTGCATTGATATGGAGGTAGTACTTGGTGATGACAGAGTTGTTAGAGCAGTTGGTGTGGGGACACTGACATTTCAGAGGGAGTCCAAACCTCCCTTGAAGGTGTCAGATTTTCTTTATGTGCCAGGGATGAGGAAGAACCTCATATCCGTCTCAGCTTTGGAGGACAGAGGATATGAGATACTGTTTAGGGGAGGACAGGTGTTGATGTATCCCAGGGGCACTCCAGCTGATTCAGCTAGAGTGATAGGTGTACGCCATGCAAAAGTGTACAAGTTTGCATTCCAGTCCCTTGTGGCATTGAGCAGTAGTACCGACAACAGAGCTAGCAGTTCTGAGCTATGTGAGATTTGGCACCGCAGGATGGGACATATGTATCATGGAGCCTTGAGGACCTTGCAGGAGATCACTACAGGTGTGCCAGATTTCAGTACTTATCACTTTGATACTTGCAGAGGATGTGCGATGGGCAAGTTTGCCAAATCCCCTTTTCCCAGCAGTGACAGCAGAGCGACTGGGATACTTGATTTGATTCATTCTGATGTGAGCGGTCGGATGTCTCACGTTTCCTTAAGTGGATATGAGTACTATGTTTTATTCATTGATGATCACTCCAGGAGGACCTAGATTTATTTCTTGAAGACCAAGAGTGAGGTCTTCAAGCGGTTTCAGGAGTTCAGAGCTCTTGTGGAGACATAGACACGTCGGAAGATCAAGTCCCTGAGGTCGGACAATGGAGGAGAGTACACCCTTGGAGAGTTTGTTGACTATTGTGCGGAGGCAGGCATCAAGAGGGAGTTCACTGTTCCTTACAACTCCCAGCAGAACGGGGTTGCGGAGAGGAATAACAGATCCATCATAGGGGCTGCCAAAGCCATGTTACATGATCATGGGTTGCCATTGTTTTTGTAGGCAGAGGCTTGCAACACAGCTGTTTACTTGCAGAACAGGAGTTTGCATCGTGCCTTGGGGCACATGACTCCGGAGGAGGCTTTCTCTGGGAAGAAGCCTGATATTGGTCATCTTCATATCTTTGGATGCATTACATACTCCTATATACCCAAGGAGAAGAGGACCAAACTAGAGCCCACCGCAGAGAAGGGTATCTTTGTGGGCTACAGTGAGACCTCAAAGGCCTTTCGGATTTACATTCCTGCACAGAGGAGAGTTGTTGTCAGACGGGATGTGAAGTTTGAGGAGGACAGGGCCTTTAGGAGATCACGTGAGTTGGAGTATCTGGATCAGCCAGACCCTCAACAGCAGTTGAGTCAGTCACAGGGATCCAGTGGGCAGGGATCAGGAGGATCAGGAGGATCTGGAGGTACATCTATGAGGATGTCAGGTCCATCAGTGAGCAGTGGCTCACCGAGCCAGAGGGGTGGTGCTCCGAGCAGGTCACAGAGCAGTTCACTAGGGAGTCCACTGATGGACAGTTCACACCGTACCTCAGCTTCTACAAGTTCAGGTGCAGGCAGGAGGACAGCAGACAAACAGTCAGGAGTTCAGGCTACTGATGGTGATGAGGAGGAGGAGTTTCATTCTCCTATGGGAGAAGCATGCTCAGGGAAGAGGAAGCCCAAGTGGCTTCAGGACACCTTGAGAGATGCCACATCTGTTGCTGAGTCGAAGAAGCCGGTCAGAGAGAGTAGACCACCTGAGAGATTTTGTAGCTATATGGCGATGGTTACCAGCATCCTTGACTCTGAGCCTTCTAGCTATGAGGAGGCAGCTAGCCAACAGGTCTGAAGAGAGGCCATGCAGGAGGAGTATTCTTCTATCATGAAGAATGATGTTTGGGAGGTAGTGCCGAGGCCTGAGGGCAAGTCCGTGGTTACTTCCAGATGGCCTTACAAGGTAAAGCATGCTGGATGGCAGCATTGAGAAATTAAAAGCGAGGTTTGTGGCTAGAGGGTTCTCCCAGGTAGAGGGAGTTGATTATGAGGAGACCTTCGCTCCCGTGGCTCGATATCCTTCGATTCGCTCCATTATATCGATAGCAGCAGAGATGGGTTGGAAGATCCACCAGATGGATGTGAAGACCGCATTTCTCAATGGCTTCATACAGGAGGAGGTGTACATTGAGCAGCCACAGGGCTTTGAGGTGCATGGGAAGGAGTCCCATGTGTGTAGACTGAAGAAGGCCTTTATGGCCTGAAGCAAGCTCCCAGAGCTTGGTACTCCAGGATAGACACATACTTGCAGGGGATGGGTTTCACAAAGAGCGAGGCAGATCCGAACCTTTACTATATTGTTAGGTGAGGAGCCTCTCATTCTGGTGTTGTATGTGGATGACTTGATCATTACAGGTGCAGAGAGACTCATAGAGCACTGTAAGAGAGATCTTGCGGCGGAGTTTGAGATGAAGGACATCGACTTGATGCATTACTTTTTGGGTTTGGAGGTGTGGCAGGAGGAGGGGCATTTCTTCCTGGGGCAGGGGAAGTATGTTGTGGACATCCTTGGCAGATTCCACATGGAGGATTGTAAACCCATGTCGACACCGATGATCACCAACTAGAAGAAGCTTCATGCTTCGGATTCCGAGTTGGTGGATCCCACATTGTATAGGCAGCTGATTGGTTCCTTGATGTATTTGGTCAACACTAGACTAGATATCTATTTTGCAGTCAACATGATGAGTCAGTTTATGTGTGAGCCTAGGAAGGTTCACTGGGTGGCTGCAAAACACATTTTGCGGTACTTACAGGGGACAGTGGATTATGGTCAGGACTACAGGCAGGGAGATGGAGTGAGATTGGTAGGATACACTGATTCTGATTAGGCATGTTGTGCTTCTGATAGGAAGAGCACTTCAGGGTGCTGCTTTGGGTTGGGTTCAACAGTAGTGTCATGGTTCAGCTGGAAGCAACAGTCAGTAGCACTAAGTTCAGCAGAAGCAGAGTATATGGCAGCCAGTCTAGCTAGTTGTGAGGCCATCTGGCTTCGCAAGATTTTGTTTGGCTTATTTGGTCAGCCGTTGAGACCTTCAGTGATTTACTGTGATAATCGAGTTGCATTAAATTCATGGAGAATCAAGTATTTCATGACAGGTCAAAGCATATCGGGATCAAATATCATTTCATCAGAGACTATGTTCAGAAGGGAGCTGTGAAGCTTGAGTATATTTCCACTGATGAGCAGGTAGCAGACATTCTTACCAAAGCCTTACCACGGGGCAAGCATGTCTACTTCAGAGACAAGATGGGTGTGGTGAGAAACACCTTCCTCGGTAAAAGGGAGTGTTGAAATTTGGTACCGGAGGACAGGTGGTTCCCAAGGCTTTGATCTTTGGCCTAGGGAAAAGTGTCCAAAAGATTTTAATTTTTCTCCTAAAGTGACTTTATAATTTTTATAAAGTTAAAATCTAATTTAAAAGTGACTTTAAGTGATAAAGTTACTAAGTCTAATTTTAAAGTGACTTTTATAAAGTCAATGAAAAATTAGAAAGGAAAGTGACTTTGGAAATAAATGACTAAGTGGGTCTTTATTAAAGTGGGATGAATTAAAAAATAGAAAGTGAGATTTAAATGTGCATTTAATCTCAGCCCTAGATCTCAATCTATTTCAGCCATTGGATTTAGAGGTTACCCAAAAGTCACTTAGGATTAGATTAAAGGAGGAAAAGGAGGCAAAAGGTCATTCATTCTTTCATGAGCAGATTGAGAGAAGGAGAGCAAGAGAGCAAGGGAGATTTATGGACAAGGAGGAGAAGGAGACAACAGCTTGGCACACATTCCAAGGCAGCAGTTGAGCAGATTTGTACAGCTGATTCAACACACAGTGAAAGGCTGATTGTGGCACGATTTTATAAAAATCCGTATAGCTGGTTTGCACAGAAATCGAGGAGTGGTTTGCACAGAAATCGAGGAGCAGTTTGCTGTTTTTCTGCACGCAAATTGAGGTCTGTACAGGGAATTTATTGCAGTCCGTACAACACATTTAATGCAGGCCATACAACAGCATTTAAGGCTGAAAGTGGGCACGAAATCCGAGGAGGTCATACAGCATTTATTGATGTCTTGTTTGCTGTAATTTCCAGTTTGCTGTGAGGCACAGGAAAAGAGATAAGTTGTAAATTTGCTTGCTGATTTTGGCCGAATATTTCTCACTGTAAAAAAAAAGAAGACATTTTCAGAAATAAAGAAGAGCTGTCGAACTGGTTTTCCCCAAGAGTTGTCGGGGGTTTTTCCAGGGTCACATTGACCAAAAATCACTATGTTCAAATGTGTTAAATGACTGTTTGTACCTGTTGATTTTTTATTTCTGCATTTTCCAGCATTCTATAAAATTTCCAGAATTTGTGTTTTCAGCAAAAAATTATTTTTTTAATTGTTGAATGTATGGATATGGGAAAGGGAATTTAACTATATGGGAGAAATAAGGTGAAACTGAAAACCGGGGTGGGAAATAAGAAATTTCTACAGATGTCAGAAATGTAGGTATGATTTCTGCATTCTATGAACTTGTCCCTTGTTTGTTCATTGGCTCAGACTTTGAAACTTTCTGAGTTTGCTGCGAAGTATGATATCTTGTAGTTTCTTGGACATCTGTTGCTTTGGCAGTATCTTGGAGTTTTTTTATTAAACTGGTCCCATTCCTGCTCCATATCGCTGCTTTTGCCTTTGGGACCAGTATCTTGAGTTAGGTCAGTCTTGACCTGTTTCTCAACTGATTTTTTGCTAGATTCAGCCGTAGCCTCTATTTCCTGTGTCTTCCCTGTGTTATGGGTTACATTCTTCTGAGGTTTTGTTCGATAATTTGGTTCCTCGTTGTTAATAGTCACACTAGGTGTAGTTTTGTTATCAGTTCTTAACAAATCCAAAGGGATCGTTTCAAGCCTCTGATTTCTAAATTTCTGAAACCTTTCGAAGTCGTCAGGATTCAAATTCGTCTATGCCCAATTGAATGCTTGTTCAAATAACTTAGCTAATTGTAATAAATCTTCAAATTCACGAGCTTCATGTATAAAGGGTTTGACCTTAAATGACATAGTAAAATTTTGTGCTACTTTCTCTGGGTCAAATTGCCTCTTTGGTAGAGTAGCCAACTTGAGCCTCTCTAAGTTCTGTAATTCTTTGTTTGCATGGTTGAAGTTTGCCAATGAAAAAGCACCACACTAGATGGGAAAGGATGGCCATAGTGATTTTTTGCGATCTTTCAAAGTCTTGGTTAAGCCTTTTCCAACAGTTTGGTGAGCTATTTCTCTGGCTAACAGCTTGTCGGGGACATACACAGGAAGTGCATGTGGTTCTGCTGTATTGTTGTAAACTCTGATATATGTGAACCATTGCTCATCAAAGTGCTTGATTACTACAAGAAGGTCTGTAGCGGCTTCCTTAGAAAATCTTGGGGCCTTTTTATCAAAAAACATTTGTTGTAATGGTAGCAAAACACCATTGCATATTTTGTAAAAATGGGGTATAAAATGGGATTCCCACAATTGTTTGTGACTAAGACGGATGTGGTATGGGTCTTGCAAGATCCATTTCCAACCCATAATTGGAAACTTAGTACATAAACATGTTGAAATATGGCAACAAGAATATTCCAATTTAATTTGTCCTTGAATTAAATTGTGAATTAAAATCGAATTTAGTCTTAATAGCTACTTGGAAGTAATTAATTAATTTATTTTAAATTAATTAGTTGGAGAAATTCAAGTTAGGAGTCTTTCTGAAGTCATGCAAGAGTTATCCCTTACATTAAGGAGATAAGATTGAGTTATATTTGAGTTGTAATTAGTTACCTCAGTTTACTGAGTTAAGTCTAGTTAAATTAGTTCCAAATTGTTTGAGGAACTAATAGTGAGTTAACAGTGAGTTGATGTATTAATGCACTCAACTAGTGTTACTCCAGTTAACTGAAGATTCCCTCATCAGAAACTCATGCATGTCTATTCTGAGAAAGACCCAATTGAGATTAATGTTCAAGGACAGTGTACTATCAGTTGCATGTGTTTTCTCATGGAGAAAACCCATGCATGCAGTCCATGATTCATCCTTGAGGATTGTGCAATTTTGAAGGTTTGGCTTTCCACTTGGTAATAGGCTAATCATTCATAAGGAACAACGCAAGGAAATAGGAGCTTGGAGGGCAGAGAGGAAGGCTGGAGAGAAGCCAAGATTGTCTGTGAGCATCTGTGGGGACTGTACTGAGAGTTGGCTAGATGTGAGAGCTAAGGCTTTGTATGATTCCTATGTATTTCCATGATGTATGATAATACAATAGTGTGGAGTTTTATCTGAGACTTTCCCCAAAGTATTTTAATTTGTATTGTGCCATTGATACTTCTTCTTTTGGTTATATTGTTCAGCTTGATATTTAAGCTTCTGCAAATTGATAGTAGAAGTAGGTTATAATATTTTGCTTTGATTTATATTGCATTATCGGGTTAACCTATCACAAATTTTCTACATGGTATCGAAGCTGTGAACAATATACTAAGAAGAGAATTCGAAGTTTGAAGTTCGGGGTTGCAGGTGAAAATCGAATTCATGTCATACTTCAAGGTTGGCCAATGGCATTCTATGGCTTGAGACTCGAGTATGCCTTGGAAGGTATCTCGAATTATATAGCATGGAAAGATAGAATGGAGGTTGTATTAGAAGACAATGGCTTGAAGGAATTCATTGATCAAGAAATCCCAAAGCTAGCTTCAACTAATGCATAAGAGTTGGCTGAGTGGAAGAAGTGTGCGGCGAAGGTGAGATGGATCATCCTTGAGGGAGTTTGAGACCATATTGTCTCGAGTCTCCATGGGAAGGATACTCCATTTTCAATGTGGAAAACATTGAAGGACCTCTACCAGAACAGTAGCGACGAGAGGAAATTGGCGCTCAAGGATAAGCTTCGAAGAATCAAGATGGAGAAGGGTGATACTATTTCCACATATCTGAACAAGCTCACCACCTGCAAAGATGAGCTTGGTAGTGTGGGAATAACTACTGTCGATGATGATATGGTGAGCCTCGCTCTCCTTGGCCTTCCAAAGAGTTGGAATAACTACCAGGACTTTGTGAATGGAAGGGAGAAACTACTGGATTGGGAACGAATGTGGTTGGATCTTATGCAGGAGGAGATCAGGAGTAGCACACGAGATGATTCTTCATCCAAGAATGATGATGAAGAAAATCTGGCGTTAGCAAGTAAGGCAAGGAAAGGGAAGGGGAAGGCTTCCCATTTCAAATCAAATTCTTCTCATGGAGGGAAGAAGGTTGACGCGTCTAAAGTAAGATGCTTTAATTGTCACAAGATGGGACATTATGCGACTAATTTCCCATCGAAGAAGTCCAAGAAGGGATCCTCGGAAGGGTCAAAAGGTGAGGCATTAGCCTCTTAGTTCAAAATGGACTTTACCCTCATCGCATGCATGGTGTCATCGATGATAGGTTGTGTCTAGTATCTTGACAGTGGAGCCTCATTCCACACGACCAGTGATAAAAATTTATTCAGTGCCTTGGAGGAGAAAGACCTCAAGATGCACATAGAGATGGGAGACGAGGAAGGTATAGTATTTCAGGAGTGGGCACAGTTGCTTTTCAGAGGGAGCATGGAGCTCCTATCACCTTAACAGATGTGATGTATGTGCCTGGACTGAAGAAGAACTTGGTATCGGTCGCGATGTTGGAGGACAAAGGCTATGATGTTGTCTTTGGTAAAGGAAAGGCATTCCTAAGACACATAGCCATGGGTTAGACCAAGAGGATAGGGATTCGAGTGAAGAATCTCTCTAAACTAGAGGTAGATGATTGTGCAGCATTGAGTACGAAAGCAGAATTGGTGCAAAGCCAAGACATTGGCGAGTTGTGGCATAGGCGGTTGGGCCATTTGCATCATGGGGCTTTGAAGATAATGCAGAAGATATCTACAGGACTTCCCAAAGGTAAACTTGAGCAAGTTGACACATGCAAAGGTTGTACCTTGGGAAAGTACACAAAGTCTTCCTTTCATGATCGAGACAGTCGAGCAGAGGTTATCTTAGAGCGAGTCCATACTGATTTTTGTAGACCATTCTTAACGGCATCCACAACGAAGCAAAGTTATTATGTGATTTTCATTGATGACTATTCTCATAAATGTTGGATTTATTTCATGCAGAAGAAGGACCAAACTTTCACAAAGTTTTGTGAGTTCAAAGCTTTGGTCAAGAAAGAGTCTGGGAAGAAGATCAAGGCCTTGAGAAGTGACAACAGTGGAGAATATGTCTCTCAAGAGTTTAAGGACTTGAATTGTTTGTCTTCAACATTGACATTCTCCGCTACCCATCTAATCATATATGTGTCTGGTAGTATCTTGGATCTTGCTCCGATTCTATGAAGAAAAGGGCAAACAATGTCTCTGAATTGAGCTGACGAGGGTAGTATTGAGCCCGTTGTTGCCTTGGTAATAGTAACCACAGGCCACTCATCTTCGATTCTATTGTAGATAACTTCCCACGCTGTTTCTCCTCTTTTAGCACTGCAAACCATATAAGAAAATAGGTTGGCATCTCTTTAACCTCATATTTTGAAACACTTTGTTGTTTCTTTTTTTGCTTTACTTTTCGTAAGGACATCTCTTTTGAAGCTTCCCTGTAATGAAAGAGAGATATATCAGCGTAAACAGTAGAGGGAAATTAAGGCTGAAGAGTTTTTTGAAATGACTTGAATCATGGGAATATTTGAACGCAATCTCTATATTAACTAGCCATGACTTGAAAGTATTAACTTCTCTCCTCGAGTTGCTAAATAATAATTTCTCTTTCAACCCACTTGATATTTCATTAAAAACTCAATAACTTCCCACACTTTATGTCTAATTTTCCGCATTGCTACTTTCAAACCTTGCAACATAGCGTTGTTTGTAGATAATGTGAAATGCGATTGCGAAACATTGCAATATCACATTTCGCAATTTTTAAGGGATAACATAGTCGCATGCCTTGTAAAATTGCGATCTATGAAATGTGATCACATATTCTTAGAGTGTCGCGATCGGAAAATCGCAGTGGAGGCTTTATCGCATATCGCATTTCGGGATTTTCCTTAGGATGTTAATAATTGTCACATGGAAAACTGTGAGATGTGATTTGCGATGATAAAAGTTTAAGTATGGGTTCCCTTTCTAAAGGTTTAAAGCAATTTTTAGAGTTAGCGCTTATTTTCAAAAGGTAAAAATTTAAAAGGGTCCCCATTTATATGTCAAATACTAACTATTAATGCCTGTAAATCGGGGGGTTGTTACATCGTACAACAATTGGCGATTCACTTGCGAGAACCAACTATCTCTGGTTGGTCTTTTGAAATCTCTAAAACTTTCAAAATTATAAGAGTTAAGGAATAATAATTTCATGAGTTATAAACTAAACAACATTTCTCTGAAACCAAAATCACTCACTTAATTTAATTATTCAACTACTTTACTCTTGTAATGATAAAAATATAAATGTTTGCATAAGCCTATACTAAGATTTAAAGAGATATAGTAGGTGTCTTCTACAGATTAGTTTTTATTGTTTACTCATTTATCATAGATAGAGCCTCTGCTACCAGCAGGTGTTCATACCCTCGGCAGGATTATCTTTTAACCAACAATGATTCATTGTCCATCCGAAGCAATTTTCAGAATTCAAAATGATATTCGTTTGCTTTCTTCCTCATTTGGATTTTGTTTTTTCCTTTTATGTAATTTTTCTTTTTAAGTTTCTTAAAAGACATTGTCCAGGCTTGGTAACCCAATAATGACAACGCCATTCATTGGTTGTAGTTAAACCGAATAAGATAGCTCTTGATGAGACCCCTTGTCCTTTGATTCATTAGATCATTGGTTATTACCCTGTTTTGATATGCAGTATTGGTAATATCAGTTTAATTATTCCCCTATGATCATGGTAAACAAGCTTGTAATGAAACTTATTATCTTTCAAGTTTTTCATATTTTAGAATTACACTCTGAAAAAAAAATGAAATTTTATTAGATGGGGTGAATCATTGGCTCTTTTTAAGAGTTTTGGATGATAATAATAGAGTTTTGAGATACTCATCTGTAGCGAGTCCTTACTAGGTTAAAGATTATTTTCTTGACAGATAACAAAACATCTATACTTTATAAATATAAGAGCTTCTTCATAGAATAAGCGTTTTTAGCAAGGTCAAGTTTTTCCAAAGAAATATGACTCATTTTGATACTCAAATGCTCTAATTTTTTTTTGGCTGTGGTTCACGGACACCCTGGTCAATGAGTGGTGCTACGTCCACGGAAAAATATGGGCTGATCGACCTTGAAGGGAATCTAGTCCTGCGACCCACTAGCTAGGCCTGACCCCAAGGGCTTCGAGGAGAATGGACCTTGTGACCTCCCGATGGCGAGGCATTGATTTTTACCAACTGAGCTAACCCTTCGGGCTTACTCAAATGCTCTAATTATTTCTTTAACTTTTCCTATTTATAGAAGAAAAAAATCAAAATATTCTTAGAGACTTTATTCTAAGAAGCCAAAAGTAAATACTATTTAACTTTTATTTTCCTAAGAATCTTAAAGAAAATATGATACAAAATTAGAAGAGGTTGTTTTCTAGGAAAATTATTTTTTCAAAATTTTCTCGTTAACGAGCAAAGAATCTATTCTACCTGACAAGTCTTGTAAAAGAAATGTTGGTGGACCAATTTTCTTAGTGATTTGGAATGGTCCAAGCCACAACCTTTGGAATTTGGTGTGTTTGCCCTTTTCCTCGTGTGCTTTCGCCCATTTCAAAACCAGGTCATCTATTTCAAAGGTTTTATGACTAGCGGAGGTTGTATCAAAAGAGGATTTGACTAATTGTTGATGATGGGAATGGGTGGCTTTAGCTTTTTCTCTTTCTTCTTCAAGCTTAAGGATCTGAAATTGCCTTGCTTGAAGAGAAGAGGAAGGACTTTCATTGATAAATTTCACTAGGGAAAGAGATGGGATTGCTATGTTTGTGGGGAGAACTTCTTGTTTTCCATAAAATAAAGCAAAAGGAGAAGAACCGATTGAGGCCTTTTGTGTTATTCTATCTTGCCAAAGAGAAAATGTCAATGGCTTATGCCAATTCCTATGATTTTGGTCTATAGTCCGCTTAATGATTCTGATAAGGTTTTTGTTTGTTGATTTGGTTAATACATTACCTTGTGGATAGTAGTTGGTTGAATACTTCAATTTGAAACCTCTTTTTAAGGCAAATTCTACCATAGTATTTCCAGAAAAATAAGATGCATTATTAAACATTAAAGCTATAGGTAAGCCAAACCTAGTGATCTTGTACTGATCAATAAAGTTTGTAATATTTTATGTGTTAGCTACCTTTAGTGGGATAGCTTATACCCATTTCGTGAAATAATCAGTAGCTGTAAGGATGTACTTGTGCTGCTTGGAAGAGTTAGGAACAATCTCACCAATTATATCTAATCCCCATTGTTCAAATGGTTATTGGATATTCATTGGCTGTAATGGGAATGCTGGTTTCTTTTCTCTTCTAGCTGCAGTTTGACAAAATTTTCATTTTCTTGCATAGTCATGTGCATCCTTGAATAGTGTTGGCCAATAATAACCTGCATGAAGGATTTTGTAAGCTGTGGTATTTCCTCCGAAATGACCTCCAGCTGGTCCATCATGTAACTCCTGCATAACCTTTTTAGCTTCAAGTTTTTCTAGGCATCTTAATAATACTGAATCATAATTTTTTCTAAATAATACATCATCAATTAATTCATACTGATTTTATTTCAACCTTAAGCATGCTTTGTTTTGTAATTGAGATGCATAGGAGCATATCCATTCTTTAAATAAAACTTCAAATCAACATACTATGATTGTGCACCATTGAGGCTTACCTATGATATTTGCACTTCATTACCTTGGTCTTCTTCTACTGATAAATGGGAAGCTCCAGTTAGCATTCTACAAAAACCTTGGCCCCTAACAATTTTAGCTGGTTGGATTTCTACATCGTACTCTTGAAGTGCAGTGACCCAATTTTCTCTTTTCTCCCCCACTTCTCTTTGAATCAATAATTTCCTTACTACAGGGTAAGGTACTACTATTTTTGTATGAGTTTTGAGGAGAAAAGGTATGAAATGTTTTAAGGGTTTAAAGACAACAAAAGTTTGTTTCTCAACAGCTGAGTAGTTTAGTTCGACACCCTATAAATTGGAACTGAAAAAATAAATAGGTGCCTTGATATTCTAATCGTTTAGCTGTGTTAAAACTGCTGCATATGATCTATCAGATGACAATGTGTATAATACAAAAGGTTTAAGAAAGCCTGGAGTTATTAAAGAAGGAGCATTGATAATGGGTTTTTTGATTAACTCAAATGAATCTCTTTCATTTTTACCCCATTTGAAGACTACATTCTTTCTTATCATTGATTGAAGGGGTAAAACAATTTGTGAAAAATCGGGAACAAATATTTTTACAAAATTAATTTGTCCTATGAAAGATTGCATGGTCTTTTTGTTATGTGGGAGAGGAATCTTTTCAATTTCTTGGATTCTATTAGGATCAATATAAATTTCTTCCTTGGACACTATGAATCTGAGAAGTTTGTCGTCTACTAACACAAAGTATGATTTTTTGGGATCTAAAGATATGCCATATTTCTTGCATCTTTCACAAATATGCTTTAGGTCATTCAAATGATCGTTTTTGTTCCTAGAGTATACTTTAATATCATCTAGGTAAATAACAACTGATTTATCAATCATACCTTTAAAAGAAATATCCATGGCGCGTTGAAATGTGGCACCTACATTGATAAGTCCAAAAGGTGTCTTCTGATAAGCATATGTCCCCCACTTGGTCCTGAATGTTGTCTTTAGTGTGTCATCTAGATGTACAAGAATCTTATTGTATCCTGAAAATCCATCTAGAAAAGACATTAACTCAGAGCCTGCAACTGATTGCAATATTTGCTCCATGGTAGGCAAAGGAAAGTTATCATTTTGACAAGCTCTATTTAAGTTCCTAAAGTCAATACAAATCCCAATATCTCCATTATTTTTCCTGACAGGAACCATATTTGATACCAATTTTGAGTGTCTAACGGGAAAGATTATCTTTTCTTTCAGAAGTTTGTTTAATTCTGATTTGATTTGGATTTCAAGGTTTGGAAGAATATTTCTAAGCTTCTGTTGAACTGGTTTCTCATTAGAGGCCATTGGTATAGTGTGCTGAATTACAGAGGTATCATAGGTCTTGAGATCTGAATAATCCCAGGCAAAGACACCTTTATATGTTTTCAAAAATTTGATGAATGATATCCTTTCTTTGGATGATAAACTAAGACCTAGGTTGATGTTTTGAGGCTTTTCATATATGCCTAGGTTTACCACTTCAAACCTCAAAGTAGAACTCTGAGTTTTGGAGTTGGTAATTTTTTTAAATCTGTCTTTCAAATCAAAGAGGTCTTCCATTTTGACTACAGACTTTGGAATTGTATTTTGGTCTTGTTTATGGTTGATTTGCAAGTCATGTTCGTGTTCATCTATGATTTTTTCCTCATAAGATCCTTCTGATGTAAGGAAATCAATTATATCAACATCATTATTAAACACTCTCCAATTTCTTACATTATCAAGGATGGATGGCCTAAAAATTAACTCTATAGAAAATCTATCTAGACTAAATTCCTCTGAAGGTATACGCTTAGATGCTACATTAGCAAGTAAATCAGCACTTGCATTTTGTATTCTGGGGACTGAAGAAATGTTAAAAGTAGTGAAGTAAGAAGTAAGATTCTGGGCTAGGAATTGATAATGTTTGAGATGCCCAGACACACAATGGATTGTGTTTCTCACCTGTTTAATAACTATCTCAGAGTCTCCATATACTTGCAAATCTTGACATCAAGGCCAATGGCTTTGTATAGCCCTTGAATCAATTCTTCATATTCTGCAGTATTGTTAGTGCATTGAAATTCAAGCCTGCAGGCTACATAGTTTTCTCTCCTTGGGCACTGATTAAGATACATCCAACACCTGCACCATATTCAGACTCAGAACCATCAAAATAAAGAGTCTAGAATAATGAATTATCTATAAGTTTATCGACTACATCTATACATTTGGAAGCGTCTACTTGCGGAATTTTTTCTATCTGAGATACTACAACATTATTCAGAAAGGGAGATCTTTGTGCATTAAAGGATCCTAAGAATGACTCAGCTGAGTAGTTTCCGATGATATTATTGGTGAAAGCTACTGGTTCATTGCTCCCCTCGAGATCAGTGGCTGTGTGCTTCATGAATTTCTCATGGTCTACACTGATTCAGTTAGGTTTACCATTGTATGGAAACCACATATGAGACCAATCAGTTGAAAAGTATCCGTGTAACTTTTCAAACCAATCCCTACTTAAAATTAAACCATGGAATGTAGGGATACTGACCACTAGAATACCAATAACATGTGAAAATTTGGGTTGGAGGAAAGCCTGATTGAAATTGATATCATTTCTCCGAGTACCTCTATTTTTGTCCTGTCCAGTTGAACTATGTGTACAACATATTTTTGAGGTGTAATATTTAATTTAGTGCACATAGTTCTTGGCATGATGATTAAAGAGGCCCCTGAATCAATAAGGCAATTATGGACGTTTTTGTTAAAAATCTCATAAGTAAGAAGAAATAGAGGAGTATGAGAGATAGATTTGTCACCTATTAGAACTAGGTCTGTGGGATTTACTTTGTTTGAAGATGAAGGAGGCTTTCCCATATCTTTAGCAGCTTGATTAACTACAACGACTGGTAAAGGAGCTATATGAATTTCTTTTAACTCTCTAAGTAAGAATTTATGTTGTTGTTTGAGTTTAGTCAATTCATTTAATGAAATATTTGCTCTCGTATTTTTCATATCTTCGACTATATTATATTCTAATGTATCCAAGATTACTAAAGTTTTAGAAGTAGTTGGAGGATCTAATGGAATAGAATTAGTTTGAGTAGTCTTAGATTTCTTACTTACTGATTTCCTTTATAGGAGTAGTAGTTTTCTATTTCTGATTTGATGTTGACATATCAGTAGAGCTTTTACTTCTTATAGTTACTGGCATAGCTTGTGTTTCCTCTTCAGTTGGTAAAATAAAATCCCACATTCCATTTAACTCAACTTCTTCCTCAATTTTTGCTTCTTCTTCGATTACTAAGTCTTTTTCTGGTTCTTGACCAAATTTAGCGTTTGAAATTGTATTTGGTGGCTGGAATGTAGAAGAAGGATTTATTTTGAATGGGAAAAAAGCTTTCTTGGGAGCAGATGATTCTGCAACCTGTTTCTTGATTTCAACCATTTCATTCGACATGGTCTTTAGCACCTTTTGAAGGCCTTCAAGGTTGAAAGGGTCCTTTGGAGCTTTCTTTTTTGAATCTTCCTTGAATGTCACTTTATTTGATTTCCTTTCTTCTACCTGTGATCTCTTTTCTAAGGCAATAATTCTCCTTTCTATAGACAAAGCTTCTTTCACGTTTTCTACAAGAGTACCTTATTGGCCCTATCTACAAAAATTGCGATATTAGAAGGAAGGGAGGATATGTACCACTCTATTTTCACATCTGCTGTAGGTTTAGAGGCAGTTGGGATTTTGTTCAGTAACTTTTTAAATCTGGAGTTGAAGTCTTTGATCCTTTCATCTGATCTTTCTTTTAGGTTGGAAAGATCATTGATTAAAGATGCCATGGTTCTATCATCACCAAATTTAGCAAGAAATATTTCTTCAAAAGCGTCCCAGGTTCTTATTGAGCCTACTGAAAGGGAAAAGTACCAGGATCCTGCAGATCCCTAGAGAGTATAAAGAAACAATTTGATAACAACATCTTCATGTGCAACTCCATTAAGGTTCATGACTAACATAAAGTTATTTAGATGGCCTTCAGCAGGAATACCATCATCAAGATTATACTTAGGTAACCATTTTTTTGGGTTTGCTGGGAGAGCATTTGGATTAGCAATCATTACAACACTAGGGTTTGTCCAAGGTTTAACAGGTTGATTGACCATAACTGTTGTTGAGGGTTGCAAAGATGAGGAGGTGGGTCCAAAAGTGGATAGCGATAGTGAGGAAATTACTAGTGGATTAACACCACTGGTAGCAGCACTAATTGTTTGAGTCGAAAAAATGGATAGTTGAGAAGAGGCGGATTGAGCAGAAGTGAATGGTGGAGTAAATGGAGGGAAAAATGACGTGATCTCATTGGTATCTGATTCAGATTTTGATGTGGTAGCTTTCTTACATCATGAATGAATGGGAAACTCAAAAGGGGTTACTCCAAGCTTTTCACTTTGTAATCGAGTTAAAACACCAGTATCTCATAATAGGGAAGTGACGCTTTCTTCAGAAGCTTCGGGTGTTTTAGGTTTCTCAGTAGAAATGGATATCTTTTCCAATTTCTGTATTAAGGAGTGAACTTTGGGAGACTCAGGAGTGTAATATGAAGAAGGTACTTGTATTAATACTTTAGGAGATGAGGGAGAGGTTTCTACAGCTTCAAATTTTTGATTTGGATATTTTGAATGAGATCTAGAAGATGTAGAAGTTATGGAGGGGGTTTGACTCTTATGAATGTTTTTCAATTGATCTTTAGGTTTATATGCCATTCATTGTCGGATGGCCCTCCTTCTAGTGCCAAAATGTTGAGGCCTCAGAATTCTGTTGCTCCAACATGGGGGATAACCACCCGTTCCGGACCTTAGAAAGCAACTCCTTTTTTGTTTGGTGTGGTAGCTTCGACTGGGGATGATGGGACCAATTTCCCAATGTGGGTTTGAAAATGATGATGGGTGGTTTTCAAGTGATTGCAATAAGAAAAATGATAACTAAATGACCTATTCTGACATGCAAATCTCTAATTAACTTAACCTAATATAAACTCGAGGCGTTATGTGTGATATGCGATCTAAAAGATATTTGTTTGGTACGTGGTAATAATGATCATTCACGTGTTAAAAAAAGATGATAACATGTAAAAATAATTTCTTTGACTAAATAGTTAGTTAAAGAAATGTATAAATTATATTGCATATATTTAATGATCATGTATGAAATTAAATGCTTTCAGCTAAGTATTATACAATAGTGCAATTAACACATAACAAAAAGAACATCTTCCGTATATAATTCACGAAACAAAATGTTATCACTAATTAGTAAAACAAAACTGATCATACAAGATAAAAATACCATATGTGTGAGGTTATGCTTATTTGACTAGTGATATAGATCAACTCCTTTCTTCAATCAAATTATTCTCCAAGCATACAGAAATGCATCAACAATAAAAAATAGTTTCATATTCAAAAGTAATGACCATGTTCCATAATTTCATCAAGGCATCTACAAACTTACAAAGTTCATTCTTTGCAATTTTTTTTTGACAAAATCATGGACCCTTCTCTAAATGCATGAGAAGGGTATAAATACTATCTAACTAAAGCTTAAAAATAGATTATACAAAATATCTAAGGGGTTTCAGACAACCTTATTCTTAACTGGTAACTAACTCTAAAAATAAAATCGATTTGATGACTCGAGGTTATGAAAATGTCTTGCTATCTGCCAATTTTTCCTTGAGGTCACATATGTTGAACATTTATTTCACTTGAGAAGGTGATCTAAATTGCGTTTTGACATGTCCTGCAAAGATGGCATCTGTAAGAGGTGGCAACATTCTTTGTGTTGAATTGAGTGAACAATTCAGTGTCATAATTTGGCTGTGAGGTTTGATAAGAAATTGCCAATATGCCTCCCAGTCGGTCTTTAATAATTTCGTGATTCCCTCTCTTTGGATTTTCATCTTTGCCTTCCAGTTTTTATCCAAGTATTTCATATTTGGCAGTGACTTTGGATCACCTTCTTTTATCAAGTTGGTGGTGTGCAAGGTATGATTGACTGCCTTTATTATATTCTTTTCCACTCATGCTGCTCTTGCTACTGTCAACTCTGCCTACTTAATCTGTGCATCCCAATCTATGAATAATATGTCTTTGTGTGTTTCTTCAATATTTGGCAGATTATCGCTTCTTCCTTCATATTATTGCCATTCAATATAGTCAGAGGTCTTATTATTTAAGTCACTAAACTCAGTTCTTAGGATAAATTGCCTTATCTGTTAATTGATCACTAGTATTCAAATAAGGGGTGATATGGGACATTTTCTGGCAGAATAGATCTTGTTGCTTTGACATAATGGAGTTTAGCTCCAATTCCTCTTTGATGAACTCATCAGTAGTCGGGACATCTTTATATTTCACCATAGTCTCTTGCAACTCTTGGATTTGCATATTCTTTGCTGATATATCTGGTTCGTTACTTATCCTAAGTACTTCCATACTTTGTTGCAATTGGACTATTTTTTCTGTGGCTTGCTTGTTCACATTTGTTTTCTCAATTTCCAGCTGTTGTTCAAGTTGTGCTATCCTTTCTTCTCTTTCTCTTAATAAAAAGATATTTCAGTGGCCTTATCAATGGTGGCGGTAGCATATGCCCCTGCAAATTGTGACAACCTGGTTAAATTTTCAGTTGGATTTGAAGGAATATCCTTCCAGACTATATCCATTGGTTCATTCCGTGGTGGCATTTCAAGTGTTTCCACTCTCCTTCTCTTCCTCTGTTTTCTTACTATAGCCTTACGTAGTGGGTTGTAGAATACATCTAAAGGAGGTATTTTTGTAACCTTTAGGATAATCTTAGATGTTGGAAATGTAGGTATGATTTCTGCATTTTGTGAAATTGTCCCTTGTTTGTTCATTGGCTCGGACTCTGAAACTTTCTAAGTTTGTTGCAGAGTATGATATCCTGTAGTTTCTTGGACATCTGTTGCTTTGAAAGTATCTTGGAGTTTTTTTTTTTAACTGGTCCCATTCCTGCTCCATATCGTTGCTTTTGCCTTTGGGACTGGTATCCAGAGTTATGTCAATCTTGACCTGTTTTTGAGCTAATTTTTTCTATATTCTGTCGTAGCCTCTATTTTATGTGTCTTCCCTGTGTTTTGGGCTGCATTCTTCTGAGGTTATGTTCGATAATTTGGTTCCTCGTTATTAATGGTCACATTGGGCGTAGGTGTTATCAGTTCTTAACAAATCCAAAGGGATTATTTCAAGCCTCTAATTTCTAAATTCCTGAAACCTTTCGAAGTCATCAGGATTCAAATTCACCTTTGCCCATTTGAATGCTTGTTCAAATGACTTAGTTGATTGTAATAAATATTCAAATTGATGAGCTTCATGGATAAAGGGTTTGAGCTTTACTCACATAGTAAAATTTTGTGCAACTTTCTCTGGGTCGAATTGCCTCTTTGGCAGAGTATCCAACCTGAGCCTCTCTAAGTTTTGTAATTATTTGCTTGCATGGTTGAAGTTCGTAAATGAAAAAGCACCACATTGGATGGGAAATGGTAACCATAGTGATTTTTTTCTATCTTTCAAAGTCTTGGTTAATCCTTTTCCAACAATTTGGTGAACTATTTCTTTGGCTAATAGCTTGTCAGAGACATACAAAGGAAGTACATGTGGTTCTGTTGTACTACCGTAAACTCTGATATATGTGAATTATTTCTTAGCAAAGTGCTTGCCTACTACAAGAAGGTCTGTAGCGGCTTCCTTAGAAAATCGCGGGGCCTTTTTTTATCATAAATCATTTGAAGTAATGGTATCATAACTCCATTGCATATCTTGTAAAAATGGGGTATAAAATGGGATTCCCACAATTGTTTGTGACTAAGATGGATGGGGTATGGGTCTTGCAAGGTCCATTTCCAACACATAATTCGAAACTTAGTATAGAAATAGATAGATTCCATGATATAAGCACTCATATAAAATGGAGGAAGGTTTTCTGTGGAGGTGGATCTCTTTTGATGATATTCAGAAATAGCCATAGCTAAGTTGTTGGATAGGATAGTAGCTCAATTCATTATATGAGAATTGATACATTCATCGATTAAAGGGACCCATTCTCTAGAGAATTTGGTATTATTAGGCATTCCATACAATCTACATAACATGGAGGCTGCATAGTTATTGGGATTTGCTAAAGAAACTATGGGGTACATACCCGTCTTATCAGATTTGAATTTTTTTTCCATGACTCTCCATCCCTGAATCAACTTAAAGGGTTCTTCATTCTCCTTCGCAAACTTTGCTAGGAATGATCTATCATATATATCCTGAGGGTCGGGAAGATGATACATTTGTTTCAAATATTTGGCTCTAAATGATGCCATCAGCTCCATCTTTGAATTATTGAATTTTCGGTCTTCAATATTGACATTATCCACTACCCGTCTAACCATATCTGTGTTTGGTAGTATCTTGGCTCTTGCTCCTATTCTGTGAAGAAAAGAGAAGGCAATGTCTTGAAATTGAGCTAACGAGGGTAGTATTGAACCATAGTAACCACAAGCCACTCATCTTCAAGTCTATTGTGGATAACTTCCCACGCCATTGCTCCTCTGTCAACACTACAAACTGTATAAGAAAATATGGGTGGCATCTTTGTAACCTCAGATTCTCAAACACTCTGTTGTTTCTGTTTTTGCATTACTTTTCATGAGGACATATCTTTTGAAGATTCTCTGAAATGAAAGAGAGATATATCAGTGTAAATAGTATAGGGAAATCAAGGCTGAAAGTTCTTTGAAATGACTTGAATCATGGGAAGATTTGAACGCAATCTCTATATTAACTAGCCATGACTTGAAAATATTAACTTCTCTCCTCGAGCTGCTAAACAATAATTGCTCTATCAACCCACTTGATATTTCATTAAAAACTCAATAACTTCCCACACTTTACGTCTAATTTGTCGCATCACTACTTTCAAACCTTGGAACATAGCGCTATTCGCAGATAATGCGAAATGCAATTGCAAAACATCGCAATATCGCATTTTGCAATTTTTAAGGGATAACACATTAGCATGCCTTGTCAAATTGTGATCTGCAAAATGTAATCGCATATTCTTAGAGTGTCGGATCGGAAAATCACAGTGGAGTATTTATCGCATATCGCATTTCGAGATTTTCTTTAGGATGTTAATAATTGTCACATGGAAAACTGCGATATGCAATTTGCGATGATAAAAGTTTAAGTATGGTCTTCTTTCTAAAGGTTTAAGGCAATTTTTAGAGTTAACGGTTATTTTCAAAAGCTAAAAGTGTAAAAGGTTCCCCATTTATATGTCAAATACTAACTATTGATGCCTATAAATGGGGGGTTGTTACATCGTACAACGGGATCACATCCATCCTGTCATCTAGTGATAATGGGCGAGATATAACTTACTAGGAAAGGATCAAAACCATATTGCTGTCAAATGACAATAGGTGAGATACCACTTTCCATAAAAGGTAAGGATCACATCCATCCCACTGTCTGTTGATCTTCCCACATTGAGCCTCAAGATTCAAGTGGTATAACCCTTGCACCCCATCACTTGAGCGAGATACCACTTTCCATGAGAGGCAAGGATGATAACCATCTCAATTCATCTCAACCCATTGGCTAGATGGGGAAGAACAATCCCAACAAGCCCAACTTGTGGGTAGGATACATATTAGGGTATATTTTGTCTAGTCCAATCTTGATAGGGGGAGATACTTGTTTAGTCAATTTAGTGTTATCTAAATTGCTAGTATTAATTGTCAACCCGGGGCTCGTAAACTGATGAAGTGAGGGTGTACTATATGTACTTAAGTAACTTTCTTAGAGCTTTTGTTGTTTGGGGGTGTTGCTTATGATTAACTTATCTTCCTAAAATGGAATGATGATTATAGACAAATGAGTGCAAGTGTGTGAAAGGTGATCTCTATATGAGTGAAAGTGTGTGTGATGGTGATTTCTAATTGCTTGCTGAATTTGTAAGAGAAAAGAACTTGAAAGAAATGAATAAATCAAAATGACTTGAAATTAAATGACCACAATCCAATGGCATTAGTCTCTATCCATACTGCTGCAAATAAAAGAAATAAGAAAATCACTTCAAGGATTGTTGTTAGTGATGATCTCCTTCTAACTCCCTCCTTCTACTGCATAGTATTGCATAAAACACGATTAGAAGGTAGCTGAAGAAATATCCAAGAATTGATAAAAACTCTAATCTACTCTATTTGACAAATTGTAACACTACTAAGCCTTTTCCAACATACTGCTTCTACATATGTGATTATGTGTAACAAGTGGAAAAAAGTGTTAGTATCACAAGCCAAGTCTACTCAAATACAAACTGCAATTAATCAATGTTCTGTTCTCTTGAAAAATAAGCCATTCATGATAAAGAGAGCATAAATTAGTTAGCATCCAACTTCTAAAACTACACTAAAACTAGTCTAGAAAAATAGAGTAAAGAGGGCAGCATTATGAACAAGCCAACTGCAACTACCATTAGACATTAAAGCAAATACACACATGAAAATAAATCCCGGGCTAAAAGAAACCTGCAAAGAAATAACACCGATCAACTTGAAAGAAAGGAAAACAAGTAAATGAAACTATACATGCTTAAGGAAATGAATAAGAAAATAAAGAGATACTGCACATAAAATACTTTACAGCGGCAGAAATGAGCAGGGGCCCTCTGTTCATTCAGCCACAAGAGAACTTAAAGATCTGGAAACTTCAAAACAGTGCTATGTCTATTCCTCCATTTGCAGAAAGTGTACAAAACAGAGTGCTAGGATAGCACTAAAAACACAGAGTTCACAACTCTCTTAAATTTAACACAGGTTCATAAA